>MU006360.1:64732-89215 GCA_010093695.1 Plenodomus tracheiphilus IPT5
GGATTTGCGTCCGCGTCTGGGTTTCGGAGTGGCCGACGGGTTTGAATACCCGGGTTGGGTCATCGCCTGAAGTTTGGGAACATGAATCCTACTTCCTCATTTCCCGCACGTGCTGCGTACTTCTAGGGCCTAAGTAGAAGGAGTATTGGTGGAAGACCCGGTCACAGTCCCATCCAAGAAAAAAGGGGGTTCATGCGAAGGCTGTACTGCCGCCAACACTTCGCAGCAGCATGACACATTTGCGTACACGGCACGCAGCCAATGACTCCGTCCTGATATGTCGCTATCAAGGGTGCGCCGTTTCGGACATGGCTCGTACGGACTGCTGCCTGATGGGCGCTGAATGTCATGCGGGGCGGCTTTCCGAAAGTACTCACAAATCTCAAGCGTGGCATCTTTGCCTATTTAAACCACTGCGTCCCCTCTGTCCTCACAGCACCAGCACGCCATCGAGCCTTAACAGCAGCGATGTCATTTTACCTACCTCGAGCAAATCCTCCCCTTCAAATCATACAATACGGCGGGCCTCCGATGCCCAAGCAAACTTCTAGACGTAACCCCACAAAGGCCCCGTCCGGCCAAAACAGTCCAAAATCGAACACTGAGATGGAGAACAACGAGGATCCTGCACCTGCGTCGGACGCAGTCGAAGTCATTGATTTGACATGCTCAGGTAGGCATCCCTACATTCCTACGGCCCACGAAGCTATATTGTACTTATTCCAGCCTTCTACAATGACTAAAACAAACATAGTGGGAGAACGCGGTAGCGAAGTCAACGGCAGTGGACATGGAAGAGAGGGTGATGTTGGCAGTTACGACGATTTTGTGTGCCAGAATGAAAATGATGGCGAAGAGCATATGCGAATCTTTCGAGAATACACAGATGACGAGAGCCCAAATCAGCCCGCTCCTTCTGGAGATATCAGCCAAGGTAAGCGCCCGGACGCGAGCGTAATAGTGGCTCTTGCACCCCTTCTGACATCGCGAAGAGAATACAGTCGTCATCGAGGACAGCCAGTCCAGCTTAGATACCGACTCGGGAGACTCATACAAAGATGATGCACCTATACAGAAAGGCGACCGGCTTGGATCTTCGAACATATCAACCCTAGAGTGTCATGGTCGCGTGTGGCCTACAGATACGGTGGCTGTTGCCAAATCCGACGTGGCTGACGAAGCGGAGACACAATGGAGCGGGGCCACGAGTCGCGGATCTCCTTCAAAGCGGCCAATCAGCTTATTGAAGATAAATGCGCAAAGTAGAATTACTGCGATCAAAGACAAAAGCAGCAGCAGCAGCGATACAGACGACGGCAATGATGACTCCGATAATCAGACTGCACGGTTGACCAACAAGCGCAAACGCCTCTCGTCCATTCAACCATCGGACACGATCTCGAGACAGGACTCTAGCCATAATGGGCGCTCGAGGAAGAAACCAAAGCCATTACACTCCGGTGACAACACGCTCCCAAACGGTCCTTCAGCCGTACAACGCATTCTAGGGTACAGCGATGACAGCAGCGATGACAGCAGCGAAGATGACGTCCGCCACCTCAAAAGCAACAGGCGGTCATCGTCAACTGACCGCGCTTCTTCCTCGGGCAAGCCTGAATGGAAGCGTAATGGTGGCACTGCTGACGAAGACGACGAAGAATATGAGGTAGAGAAGATCCTGGAAGCCTGTATCGATGGAGGAAAGCTACAGTACCGTGTCCAATGGCTCGAACATGGGGACGATCCGGAGTGGTACGATGCTTCTAACTTCGAGAATAGCCCGCACAAGCTCCGTGATTTCCATTCGCTCAATCCTACCGCTCCAGGGCCTCCTGAAGAGCTAGAGAGTTGGAAACAGCGTTGGGAAGAGGGCAGCGATACGGACGATCATCCTGATGATGCCCAGGCTTAACATTAACTTCTGGAAGCAGGAAGAGGAGAGGACTTCTATAGATAGTGGTCCACGCAGGTTCGAGCTTCAGCACTTTACGACTCTAGTATCACTTTCAATCAAGCGCGATTAGCTGCTGTAGCTCTTCGAGGTCGTCTTCTTCCACCGCTCACACCCGTGATTCCATTTACCATGTGCCACTGCACAATTGTCGACACTAATGCTCTTTGTCCCCATCGCTTTTACCGTCAGCTCTCCCACCATCTATCTCAGTACCGAACTATCAATGTACCCTGTCACAATGGTGGGTAAGGCCATCTGCCTACTCTAATCAACCGATGTGCGAGCGTTAGATGAGCCTTGCCAAGGAAGTTAAAAGCCGGAAACGTCGGAAACACCTACTGAAGTGATGAGGTCTGGTGACGAAGCAAGGTACGCCGAGCAAGAGAAGAGAGCCGCGAAGCGCGCGGATCATGACATGGACTATGAGGATGACTTCTCAATCAAGAGTCTCTCAGACTAGATAACTAGCTATTCCCAGCAAGCAAACGCCTTCACTATTCTCTTGTCGCGTTATGATGCGCCCCTCTGCTGCACAAAGCGCTGTCTCACTGCAGCGCACCAGCAAGAGCGCGGCTACGTTGTCTGCCTTCCCTGCGTTTCTCGGCGTCGTGACGCCCTGTGCAGCTCCATCAGCTTCATTGTGCCCCTGCCCTTTATCACCTTCCCAACGTCACCTCTAACATTGTATTCCCACATGTGCTCGTCTGGATCCTCGGAAATGGAAGTCCGGGGCCGCCCGGGACAGTAACTCAGGATCGGTCGTATATCGCCACTCTTTCTCGATTGTACGGCGTGCGGCTGGTGTCTTTGCTGGTGTCATGTGTGAATCTTGCTCCTGGAGATGAAGCAGGAAGTTGCTTCGAAGGCCCCAGGACTTGCCGTAGCCGGGACACGACGGCAGCTTACATATATACCTCCATCAGCATCGTCGACTTCAGAGGGAACAGAAGGGCAGAGAGATGGAGGAGGTCATCTGTTGTCCGCTTCCGTATCTTGTTTGATGTTGTGAAACGGTTCTAGTGCTCAATAGCTATTAGCGGCAAATACCCCGCTGGGACGGGCCCCGGCAAAATGTTAGACCGACCGCAAACCTGTGCTTGGGATTCTCCTCCTGACCGTACAACGCGACCGCCCAGAGGATCATGACAAGATACGATGTACGTTCAACTCATTACCGTGCTAGTTTGTGGCTAACTCCATGCAGGAATGTCTTCGTGCTCTGAACACACTGCAAGTTTCTTCGCGCAGGCATGGAGCACCTCGCAGCGCTGCGAGACAACGCACAAAAGAATGGCTAACAATCCTCGGTGTTGACGTGAGTGAGCTAAAGTATAGCCCGGCCTTCAAGCTCACAAAAATCAGAACTCACGATTCCAAAGCATAACATTTATCCATATAGCCGGAACAAAGGGCAAGGGCACCACTGCTCTCTACTGCGAACATCTCTTGTCACAGTACCAGCAGAAGACGGAGTCCTATGTGAAGTTAGGGTGTCTGACGTCTCCGCACGTTAGCGATGTACGCGAAAGAATTCGGCTTAACGCTGCGCCTGTGTCTAAGGAGCTCTTTGTTCAATATTTCTCCGAAGTTTATGACAGAATAAACGACGCTTCTTTGCAAACCCCACTTTTGAGTCCTGAGGGATCTAGAGACTATCCAACTATCCCCGGTTACCCTGGATTTTTGGCCTTACTAGGCTTGTACATTATGTACAAAGAGGATGTACAGATTGCCGTTATTGAAACAGGCGTGGGAGGTGAACATGACTCAACGAATGTCATTGAACACCCCGTTGCCACAGGAATTACGACACTAGGCCTGGATCACATGAATGTGCTTGGACCAAACTTGGCAAGCATTGCGTGGCACAAGGCAGGAATTTTCAAGAAAGGCGTGCCGGCGTTCACTGTCAAGCAAGACGCAGAGGCAATGAAGACCCTTGAGAAGAGAGCTCTTGAAAAGGGGACAGCTGGTGATCTTACTGTGGTCTCCGATGATGCTATACTCGAATATGGGCTTTCGGTGGTTCCTGATCGCCTTTACCAAAGACGCAATGCGGCTCTGGCGCTGGCCCTCTGCGGTATCTGCTTGCGGACCCTAGATCCAGGGTTTACGATGACAAAGGAAATGGCCAGCGTCTTACAACATACGCAACTACCAGGCCGCAGCGAAATTCTCAAGGACGGACAACGTACGTGGCTTTTGAGTGCTGCACACAACGAACTGAGCATGATTGAAGCTTCACATTGGTTTAAAGCTGTTCTAAGTCTACCTGAGTAAGATCTATCTCACTACCAGCGTTCGAGTGCTCACATCAGCGCAGACATGCTGATACGCCTCATGTACTGCTCTTTGGCCATGAATCTTGGCGAGATAAGGAACTGATCTTGAAGAGACTTCATGATATCGTTTGTGCAGAAGGACAAAGGTTTCAACAGGTCATTTTCTGCGCACATCGCTCAGGAATTGAAGACATAAAACCAGGTACGCGAGTATAAGTGCTGCATGGGCTTGGACTCGCTAACAACTTTCGTAGACCTAGCTGATTCCCGTATCGACGCGCCGCACGCATCTAAGTTGGCAAAGCATCATGCTCACACTTGGCAAAACCTATCAACACAAGAAGCTACTGTGTTTGGTACTGTAAAGGAAGCTGTGATGTTTATCCAAAGAGAATATGCCTCAGCCACGGTGCTTGTCGGAGGCCATCTGTATGTAGCCGGTGCAGTACGCTTTCTTCTACAGCCTACAGCTCAGTAGTGCTTTATTTAGTCGAAGGTGAGCCAACTATATTATTTGGAGCGAAAACTTCCTACCCCACCTAACCTTGCGTGACTAACGATACTTGCATGCAAACTAGGGCAAATGTTCGAGTCTTGTTGCAGTATATAGCTTAACCAGAACGTAGGCATACTCCGCATCCAGAAGTGATCGGCTTTGGGGGACAGAAAAATGACACTAGCTTTGCGCAACCAATCCACATCTGTCTCCTTTCCTGGTATATTCTGGTTTGCGCAATGGAGAGAAAGGCAAATTGCTGCGTAGTCCCACCCCGATGTACTCAATACTTCGTATTTGCTGACCCAATGGACCAAACTTTCCCACAGCTGTAATGCGGAGGACCATCCCATTATGTCTTGAGCTCTTCGGTGGCTGCTCTGTGCAAGCAAAAGAAGGGTACGGATATGCCTCTGCTGGTCGTTCCTTGCAATACACACACCATCACGCTCATAATAATGTTTAAGCTGCCAAAGAATTTCGTCTGATTCCTGGTGCTTTTCGAGAACACAGCACACCTCGGAGAAAGAAAGGAGTAACGTCCTGTGGTATGTATCCTTCAGGGCTTCGAGTATGGTTACCACAGAAAGAATTCCTTTTTTCTCCTGGGTAAGTATATCGTAGGCAAGAAGAGGCGTTTTGTTTTCGCAATAAGCATCACACAAATTCGCGAGTACGTAGGAACGAGTGCGGAATGTGTCGTCAGCGAGCCCAAGTCGCAAATTGTTGATGGCAATCTGATATCTGCCAATGTGTTTGTTTGCAATGCCTCTGACAGTAGCCAACTTCCGCTCCACTCTCATCTGGTAGAGACTAGTGTTGGTGGCTGTCCAATGTGTGCAAACCATAATTGCTTCTTCAAACTCCATTTCTGCTATGTGGATCCAGGACCGTGAGGTTGTGAGCAGACCATGGATAGAATGAAGAAGGGGGTCCACAGGAGCGCTAGGAGAGATCGCCCTCCAGTAATCTACAATAACACGTTTCGCCTGTTTCAGGTCGCCTTTGGCTCGCAGCACAAAACTCCGTCGATATGCAAGGTATGCTCGATCATTGGCATCAATACCGTCCGGTACAGCGTCAGTGGCGAATGCGATAGACTGAGACTTCCATTCGTTGTCCGAAAATTTAGAGGCTTGTAGAAGAGCACGCAACATTATGCCTGTAGGACGCAAACTGCTGTCTTGCGTGTGACGAAAGACGAGCTTGCGGAGCAACGGCAATGCTCGCAACGAATGTTGTCGCATGCTGCCACTCTGCCATCAGTCAGGATCACAGGATTTATAGTTTAACTTACGTGCTGAAGTATTCGCAGCATCCTGTAAAGAAAAAGCAGGATAGTCTTATAGCTTGTTTAAGATCAGGATCATGATTCGTGGCCTTCACCCTTGACACAATCAGTGTCTCCCCGGACCCGCCGGAATCGCGCGTTTCGACCAAGCCAAGAGATTCGTAATGGACAAGTGTGCGGTCCAGGTCAGAGTGGTCGCTCAAGACATCATAGATGGCTGGATCAAGCCCTAGTTCAAGGATATTGAACTGTTCGATGTTTCCATCAGTAGACCACCGATTCCTGAACTTGCCCGCAGCTTTAAGCAATGATTTGTGAATAGGGTGCCCTACCAGAGTGCATACATGGAGCAACG
This sequence comes from Plenodomus tracheiphilus IPT5, assembly GCA_010093695.1. Lineage (NCBI taxonomy): Eukaryota > Fungi > Ascomycota > Dothideomycetes > Pleosporales > Leptosphaeriaceae > Plenodomus > Plenodomus tracheiphilus. The sequence goes on from MU006360.1 coordinate 71,111, forward strand.
AGAATAATATTCCTTCCTTCGCTGTGAGGTAGCCTAGAGCCTCACAAACACTGTTGAAACTTTCCAGCGTTAGCACCATTCGTTTAACTCGAACCATGATATAGGCACCTCTTTGTGGGGTCCGAGTTTGCGGTATTGTTAGGAACAGACCACAAGGGGAGTGAATTAACGTGCGGTGACGCTTTCACAGCTTCGAACTTCGAGATCAACTCATCGACCTGATCGGCATCATCATCCTTTATATGTCGAAAGGTGCTAGCTGTCGTTGGTGCATCTGGGAAGCCCATCAGCTGTGGTCGCTCTGGACAGTGCGAAACTCACATCGTGCCACAATGGCCGTGGCCAGTTCAAGTCTCCATCCAGACCTGACCAACCTTCCTATGATGTGCCTGTGGATCCATTTCACGCCCTTGCGGATACGTTGTGCGTATTCGTATCTGTCAACATTGGTAAAAACGAGCTTCACGAGCTCGTCGGTTTCGTCGAGAGTCAAAGAACCAAGCGCGTGTCCAGCTGCGACGCCAGATAGGTAGCAGAATAGCTCAATGCGGCAATAGGTTAAATTCATCGGATTTGTCCGCATCAAAATCAAGGAAGTGGCTTTTTGTTTGAGGTGCTCCATTGCAACATTTGCGTTCGTGCAACATCCATGCATGTTGACGCCCTTTGGCGCCTGCTGCTCGTACGTACAGTTGATGTCGTTGATCAGAGCTTGGATCCTACTCCTGGTAAGATGTCGCTTCTTCGTAGGAAGGACAATATCACATTCCGCATGATGTCGCTTCTTCGTATGAAGGACAATGTCACATTCCGCATGATGTTGTCGTAGCGTCGCTAGCTCTTGCTCAGCGTCGGCAAGCTTGGCCTTTAAATCGTCGACGATGGGGTCAGGCATGGCAGTAACGTATGTTGGGAAGATGTTGCGACGCGATTTTCGGCACCTACACGCCTATTTGTAGTCAGCAAGACGGACCGTTCGCTCATTGGCACCTCCTGACATGGCACGGACGCCCTACTTATTTGGCGGTCCGATGTTATTTCAAGACAGGGGCAAGCGAGAGGCACGAGTCATTGGCGGCAATTCTCGCATGCCTCCGCAGGTCTTGTAGTCTTAGCAGCATCACACTCATCATGGAAGCTCACCTCTATTCACGGCTTTACGAACTAACCGGCTGCAGCATGCAAACGTTGCGAGTCACCCATGTGCACGATATCAATAATTGTAGTCGTCACCTGCATTGCACACTACATGTAGTAAAGGTAGCTAGTCAAGTGCCAATATCATGCGTACGTTCTGCAACAATCCTAAGTTCCTCTGTATGATCCGTGAGTTCGGTGCCACATCCTCGAACACTCGGCAGGTCCGTTCCATAAGTAGTGCCAAGGCTGGTTGTGTAAGCTTCGTGTCCCCTGGCAAATGTCTGTACATCGGAGACTTGAACACTGCTGCTAGCACAAGCATGTTTCCAAATTGGCTAGAACTCATCAGTTTGGCGGAAAACTCTTCAACATGTACTAACTCACACGTGTATAGTACTGAAGGTATCAATAAGAATTGGTCTGCGGATGCGGGCATAGCTCTCGAACTCAGTGTACGCGCTACCCGGGGCAGCGCCAACCCGGTCGAAAGCGATGGTGCTTAGGATCGCAGCATTGATGCATTGTACAGCAATTTCGATGATGCTGCGTTCCTCCACTGAAAGGACGCCAGAGGAGGGCCAAGTATATTCATGTATTGCCTTTTCGAGACATGGGCGCAGTGTCGAATATAGGGTGTCGTAGTACTTCGCGCGTAGATGTGCATTGGGGATATCCGTAGCAGGTGGATCTTCATCAGTCCAGGCTACATTTCGTGGCAGCCCTCGTCTCCAGACTTGCAAAATGCTGATCTGTTCTGTCGCATTGCGCACAAGATCGTTGATCGTGTAGCTATTACAGCTTTCGGGGGTATCTACTATAGCTTAGCACGATATCAAGTAGTGAAAATGCCTGGCCTAATCACCTTGCAGACTGGGAGCCTTGACCAAGAAGAAGAGGATTAGATCCTCCACGTCATCAGGATATGCAACTGTGCGTCGCAAATCCGTGATCCTGCTGGGTGTGAGTGTATCCATCTGAGCTAGAAGTTCAGACTCTAGGTACAGGCATATCCAGTACACCAGCTTTATCAAATTGTGTCTGCTTCTTTCCTTGAAAGGTAGAGTAGCACTATGATCCCAGCTCACGCTCCTAGTAGACTTGTCAGTGGCCTTGATTAGCACATAGGACACGCGACAAGCGTTGCTAATCCAGCTCCAGCTTTCCAGAATGCGAGAGAATTGGTTTAGATAAAGCGCGGCGAGTATCATAGCCTGCGCGTGGCCTAGTGTATTGCCAGCTTGCTCCCTCCCAAGGATTTCTACCGCGTAAGCATAATATCTCATGCCCGGAAGAATGTCAATATTCTTTGATTGCTTATTGTTGGGAACGTTCGTTTGCGATGTCCGATCCGTCCGAGGTGCAGGTAGTGGCTTGTCGTGAGCGCATACTTCACCGAGCGCAAGTACAAGGAGGATAATGGCGTTGCGCAGTGAGGGTTCGATTGTGCTGTTAGCGAAGCGAGGATCATGACGAAGGCCTTGACCACGCTTCCTCTTCAAGCCCTGGTCGATGGCTACCAAAGGTACTGCGTCCGTCATTAGTCCGCCAGTCCCAGTCATCTTGAAATCTGGGCTGTAGTCTTTGCTGAAAGACGCGATCATTGTGCTGAGAGCGTCTTTGTTCAAGAAAGGAAGCAGCTTGTGAATAGTTTCAATGTATGAGCTGTAAAGTTTCCACAAGGTACCGGTTCTCAAATCAGGCCTGTTGTCTGGGCCTGGTCCGCCGTCGTTGTCCTGTGCGACAGTTCGAGGTCCAGTAGGGTGGGTATCGTAACGTTCACCAGCCCCCCAAATGTTAAGCAGCCCGTGGCGTTGCGCGAGAAGCTTGACATAATCTGATAACTTCTCAACATCATCGACTCCCACAGACCAATTTTTTAAAGATGGCCATTTGTCGAAGAGCGTGTGAGCCGGGTCTATGTGGCCAACCCGCCAACCACCCGCTGCGACGGCTTGCGGTGGTAGAAAAGTGGTTAAGGGTTGACTAAACGGAGTCTGCGAAGTAATGCTGATCTGGTTCCAGTCTGTCACGTTATCTCTGCATGACCTGAAGTCTCTGTAGAGATCCTTCAACCCCGTTCTCACAACAGAAATGCCCTCTGATAGCGATAGCATTGTGGGTGTAATCATACGAAACGTCAGTGTCTGTTGGTCCCAATGAGCACGCCACGTACTTTGGAGGTGGTAGGTCTTGGTAGTGGCAAACAATCTTTTTCTCCTTGCACAGTTGGCACGGTCGTCCCTCATCACACCTGACCTTTTTTACCCGGCATTCCGTACATGCTTGTGCGGCACGCGCATGGTTGAGCTTTTTTTTATCAACTGAAGCTCCAGAGGATGGTGGAAGTGACGAATTGACGACGAGACTCGCGTGAGGCGAAGATATGTACGAAGGTGGTGGATGGATATCAAAACTCGCGTGAGGCCGTTCGATGTAATATTGGAACGGAGGAACTTCCAAGCTGGCCCCGGGCGGAGAAGCATAGCTGTAGCAGGATCGTTCTGGAGCCATGTGAGGTGCGACCATACTAAAAATGGTGGCTTAATCCGTGAAGAAAAAGGCAATAAGGCAAAGAAAGTTGAGAGGCGAATATCGGTGAAGATTGTTAACAGCCTTGCGAAATACGAGAAGATTATTGAGAAAGGCTCTCGCTGGTTAGGAGTTCACTGCGATCTGTCTGAAGCCTGTGAAAGAGACAGGCTAAACCACTTCCGTTGGTCAGTGGCCGGTAAATCCAATCAGCAGCCATGAACAAGACTATACCATTTCCACCGGCCCAGGGCCGGTCAAACGAGTTAGCTCGAGGGTAGTCTGTATAGGAGACTAGACCATTTTCGCCGGCCGGTGGCCGGTAAATCGAGTTAGCGTGCACCGGCCCCGCTAGTTGGGACCTGGTGAATTGTGCTGGCCTACATACACAACCCTGCCTTCGAATGTTTCTAAATGTACTCGCTTGCAGAAAAGCAACTTTATCTGAAGAGCGCTTGATTCAGGGCCCTGCCGCGATTATGAAGCTGGGCAAGGCCGCGGGCCACATTACATGGCATTCGGAAGTATGTATATGGTCATCTTCGATCATGCCTGTGACTGGAAGCAGAGAAACTTCCGCTTGATGAACAATAGCCACCCAGCAATTGAACGTATAGCAGCGTCGTCAGCTTGAGCAAAGTATCCGGAAGCCGAGCATGGTAATCGTCCATGCAGCGCTGTCACCGGCTGGACTGAAGCTTCTCATGGGAACATAAGCGTGACATCCGGTATATTTCACAGACCTGCTCCACGGGAATTGTACGTTAACTTGATTTACCGGCCTCAGGCCTGCAGGAGTAGTCTAGCCTTCTTCATGCAATGCAAGTGAAAGATGTGGGCCGCACGAAACCATTGAGAATAACGACATGTGCTAATCTTGCCGCTGTTTAATACATGCACAACGTACGATCCAGTCCAAATGGGCAAAATGGGCTGATGGCATGATGTCTCGCCGTCAACCCATGTTCGTTTGACGCCTCAGGCGCTGAAGCGCGACCAGTTCAGTTCTTTAGGATGAGTGGAACGTCTTGCATATAATTTTCGTACGTCTCACGTCGCTAAATGGTCCTTCACCTTCACCGCTTCCCACTTTGTTGGATTTGTCTCACCGGTGACCTGCATCATCGACGCCACCGGCCACTCAGTATGGATCTTGGCCAGAATATCGCGGTAGGTCTATGTGTTGCAGCAAACCTCCTTCTTGCTACTATGCAGGTAGCAAATCCTAGCCTTCGGTATACTTCAAGATGGGAAATATTACGCTTGAACCGGTGGTCTATGACTCAAGTTGTAGGATTTCTGGTCGCGGTTATCGTCGCGACGTCTATATGGCGCATTCGGTCATCAATCATCGCACTGCAGTGCCTACTGGCAGCTTGTTATTTGACGAGCTCTTCGGGTCAGGTCAGTCAATAGAACACTTCTGTGTGTGGCATGAGCCTACTATACTAACAACCTCCAAGAATCTTATGCTCTATAGAATATTTGGCCAGACCGATCAGGCCAGCCTGATCGCTATTGGCTTCTGGATGAACACTTTCATCGGCTGTGTTGCCATTGTCATCATGCATGTTCCGAACGGCGATACGAGAGGGAGAACCCTTACCACGATGAGTCATTTCGCAGGCTACGCATGTTCTGGGCTGGTCATCAACCTATATCCAGAAAAGACGTGGAGGTACAAAGTGTTCATGGCTTGTTGTGCCAGTGCAGCTATTGCCTCATGTCTAGTCAGCCTCCTTTCTCTATACGACGATAGCACCCTCTTTCTACTTGTACGCACCATTCGCCCCTTGAACTCGATTGCAAGCTCATTTAGTGTAGAAGCTCTGCCTGGTGGAGTCTTGCGCATACATGGTGTTGATCGCACCAAAACCTGTGACCATCTGGTTGGGGAAATGGAAATCGAATCATCATCATGTCGCAGACGATCATGCACGACCGGTCCCACAGCACCTACAGGGCCAGGATCCTCCTGCTGAGCCGTCGGACGCTTCCCGAATTTCGGTCACTTCCAAGACTGAATTAGTGTAACCCCAGAGTAGCGCTCAAACAAGATTCATGTTAGTCGTTGGTCATGCGCACCCGTGGCACAGTGGCACACGAATCTCAGGAATGACATTTTGTCGTGGCAGCGTACGAGGCTGCTCTCCTCGACACTGTGCCAATATTGTGTACTATGAGATTCGTACCGTTTGCAGTATTGTCGTGACTATCATCACTGTCATCAAGTTCAGACGTGCTGTACTTATACGGAGTCATGCCCAGTAAACAAAGCCCCCAAAGCTACCGAATGCCTTGCGCGGCCTCCTATAGTTTGTGATTTGTCATGACATTGCCAAGCAAACGCGCATGCAGGGTTTTGTTACCCCAGAGAAATGTGTTGCTGCAGTCCAAGCTCTGTGAAGTGGGCGCGAATCAGCATTGCTATTTAGGACGCCCAAAAAACTATAAGATAGCCATGTCAATCTTTTTAATTTTTGTAGGATGTCTCGCTCTGAGTCCCTGTCGCTTACTGACGAAGAGTGGGACAAGGTTGTCTACGAGCAGAAGAGCAAGCAAGATGAGCTCAACACAACTCTGAATCCAGCGCAATTCGACGGCCAGAAAGTAGCAGCTTTTCCACCCGGCAATACAGAAATCGCTTCAAATTTTCATATCACGAGGCACATTTATGACAGAGCTATGCCAAAGGATTGCCCTACGGGATACCGGTTAGCTGCTAGGCGACAGGGCGTGAGAATCCATGCGGACTTGGAGGTCTTCGTAGCTATTCCGTACAGCTTGATAGCGAGGACCTGCAATACCAATATCGGTGTTATGGTTGAATTTCCCGGTGGCGGTGGTGTAAGTTGGTACCCTTTAGCGTTCTTGTGTCACGGGCTAAGCGTACTAGTTTACTGGTAGCCCCAATTTCGACAGTTGGCGACATGAAGCAAGATGGATGTACGCTGCGCAAGCTATCCATAGCTCGTGTTGGCCGATTCTTGTTGACGTTGGATATCGTCTAATGCCTGAGGATGATAGCATCGAAATCCTTGGAAGCCTCGACAAGTTCTGTGACTGGGTCTTTACCAGACTTGAAGGCATTCTCCAAACGCTGAACCCCATATTGAAGATAGCATGGGAACACTTCAGTATCTCTGCGCAAAGCTTTGGCTGCACCATTGCTTTTGCTCTCTATTGCAAAATTATGGATCGCGCAACACCAATGGGTTTCCGCGTTGCTGGGATAATGTTTCGGTACCCTGTCTCAAATCATTACAAGAGGGACGCCAGGGAAGGAATCAAGTACATGGGAGTGTCCGTAAGTCAAAGACACCTAGAGGAGGCTAGCGAGAGGATAGCTGTCGCGCGGAGAGCAATTACGTGGGCAACTCCCCGTGCAGGTAGCCTTCCACCAAATGGCATGTGGGGCGCACCAGTTTTTGCTTGCAGCGAAGCTCATCCATGGTCAACGATGTGGAACGGTCCTTCAATTTACGACTTGCTTCAACGGGTATCCCATCATGTGAGTAGCACTGTATGGTATATTCGGCACGGGATGGCGGATGTACACGTGCGGTATGAGGATTCTATTGAGCTAGCAAAATTGCTCAAGGCCTGTGGCGCTGAGGTAAAATTAGACATTGTGGAGGATGAGGCTCACGCATTTGACTTCAAGGAGGAACTTTCCGAACCAATTCGGGAATTTTGGGACCGTTGCCTAGGTCAGTAAGGAAAACATGTGTGTACAGTGCGTGCGTGAGTTAGCGTAAGATAGGAGGAATGTTTGTGACTTAAAGAAGTGCGCAAAATTCAGAGACAAAGATTAGACAGTTCTGAAGCAAAGCCGTGATGATGTGCAGGCCGTGAGACAGGTGACACGGAGTAATTTCCTCTACATAAGATTCTCTTACGATGGGCAATTGCATTCTGTATCCGCGCACTGTCCCGCAGAGCTCACGGAGTGTATGCACTGCGCACCCCCTTGTTGAGATTTATAGTGGACACGGATGAATCGTGCCAAGAAGAATGGAGAATGCATCATCCGCACTGAGATCGCCGGAGCTATATGCTATGGCTAAATGGCGAAGATGGTCCAGAACATGTGGGCTGACTTACACTCCCGAGTCTGCAGCCCAGATTTGCGATCCCAATAGCCACAACCTTCTGAATCCTACGCGCCAGCGTTACACAGGACGCTTGTTGGCTCTTTCGAGAAGGCTAAGATTTCGTCCGTAGCGGGGAGTCGGAACTTTAGGCTATGCGTCATATAGTAAGATGTGTTCCAGATACGCTAAGATGGTTGCATCTGCGAAGCGCGCACTTTAACCCCTGGGTCAACACTGACATCTTCTCTCCATATCTTCATCGCCCGCACATATCCAAATCTATAATGAATTCTGCTCCTTCTACTGGTGACTTCTTGCTTGTGATTTGTGAGATGAGCAGTTTCGCATGTTTGTTGAGTAGTCGGCAATATTTCAAGGACCACCTTCGCACACTTGTCAAGGACCATCCAGGATGGGTCAATGTCTTCCCTGGCCAGAGCCAGAGTCAGAAGCAGGGCTGGTGTCGATTGAGAGATAAAGAAGATGCAGATGCCGTATTCCGTAAGTGCTGTCAATCAATATTGCAGCGGACTGACCATAGTCATTAGAGAAATACAAGAGGTCCGGTATCTTGGTACATGTTTGGAAGACATGCCACAGCAACGAGAGTCGCCACTTGATGAAATGTAATTACTCATTATATTTCTCGAGGGTTTCTGACGGGAAACACTCCGCCGAACTATGTGGCATCTATATCGGGATGGTAAATCTGTTCAGTGGCCAAACACAAGTTGTGCCAACAAATGCGTACGTGCCAGCTCCCTCTGCGTACACATACGCCATGTATCCAGAGGTGCGAGCTTCCGCTGCTAACCCCACCTCTCCAGTATACGTACAGCAAGTCCCGGTCTACTCAGCAAGTGCCAGTGGTATACCTATCAATATCTGTCCTGGGGGTGCTAACAGAAGCTCGTGGGGTCTTCATCCGTCATCTCAACTACGAGACTACGAAGGAAGATCTGGATCAGCTATTGAGCATGTCAAACCAATGACTTCGACTGCGTCCGACATCGGTGCAGGATCCTCGTTGTTCTCCAACTTGGTGTTCGATTTTGGACTGTTTTGGCCTGACGGGGCCTTTGTGGGGTTACGTCTAGAAGTTTGCTTGGGCATTGGAGGCCCGCCGTACCGTATGATTTGAAGGGAGAATTTGCCCTAGGTAAGTGAAATGCTCTCGCCGCTGTCATGGCTCGAAGGCGTGCTGGTGCTGTGAGGACAGAGGGGACGCAGTGGTTTAAATAGGCAAAGATGCCACGCTTAAGATATGTGAGTACTTTCAGAAAGCCACTCCGCATGACATTCAGCGCCCATCAGGCAGCAGTCCGTACGAGCCATGTCCGAAACGGCGCACCCTTGATAGAGACATATCAGGATGGAGTCATTGGCTGCGTGTCGTGAACGCAAATGTGTCATGCTGCTACGAAGTGTTGGCGGCAGTGCAGCCTTCGCATGAATCCCCTTTTCTCTGGATGGGACTGTGACCGGGTCTTCCACCAATACTCCTGCGGGAAATGAGGAAGTAGGATTCATGTTCCCAAACTTCAAGCGATGTCCCGACTCGAGTATTCAAACCCGTCGGCCACTCCGAAACCCAGACACGGGCTCGAATCCGTGTTAGACTTTAGACGTCAGGCTTCGGGCGGCGTGAGCCATACAGTGCAGATAGATTGGCGCTCAAGCTGTGCTGAACGCCCGAACTAGCCTTCAATACCCCTGATATGTAGCGATACGGCGGTATTAATCTAATGCATTTGTTATGTCTACCTAGGAATGGGTGCCGTGGTTAGTGGCGTTTGCTCGTTTCTTTTGCGAGATGGCTAATAATTCGTCACAGTTCGACGTCTCGCAATGGCACAGCCTGGTCCTCAGTACTGCAAGCCAGCGCGAAATCTTTGTTTTGTTTCGGCTCGTGGAAAGAATTCGCAAATGGTTGATAGGCACGTATTGGCCATGGCTTAGCGAATTCGTTCTGCAGCCGTTATCATGACATGGTCCCATCCTCGGTCTGGGTCACCAACCACTGTCTTCCGTGTACGCATTTACATATCGAGAATCCACGCAATCCTTATGCAACTTTTCGTCCAATGGTCGGCCAATCAAGTCACGAAGTAGATGCATGTCGTCCGCTATAATATGTCGAGTACGTGGAGAATGCACTCAGCAGGTCCACAGACACCGCATCAAAGATATCGGGTGCCATGCACCTTTGCCTACTAGCTTCCTAGTGGCGCTGCAACGATGCTCATGCGCTGCCCAATGAAAGGTGCTACCGCGTGCCGCTGCGACAATGCACGTCGTACTCTCCGCAAGCGGCAAACTGGCCGTGGATCCTCCTGCCGCGTGGATGCACGCCGCACTATCTGCAAGCGACAAGGTGGCTATTGATCTCTCTCCTGCAGCATCGGGGTACGTCGCACTCTCGAAGCGGCGACTTGGCGTCTAGTGGTACATCCTGCGCTGTGCCGAGATGGCAGAACTCGAATGTATGTTGTGTAGCGGCAGGGGGCTGGACCATTCATAAACTGAACAGTTTGTACATAAACAAATATCATCTGCAGCCATGACAGCCCAAAACTCATATGACTGTCATTATTACCCTCAGGAATAGTGCCGGAATGCTAAGAAGTCGGCATGCGAGGGATGTGCATCTGAAGATCGCGTGTGCTTATATGATACAAAGGTGTGCAGCTCTGTTCTGACGTCCTCAACCCATCCCCTTACGAAAAGCTTAGGTCGCCATGAACAACATGAAAGAGTACTTCGATACTCTCAGATCTCCCCTTTTCTCTACTCAAATCTGGAAGGAGCTTGTAAGCCTACATCCGGGGTGAGGTTTTCCTCATGCTAACGCCTTGAAGTTCGACATTCATATGACACATTTTGCCATCGATTTTCCCTTCCTACATAGGAGAATCTTCATGGGTTATGTGCTCGAGGTCTATATCGATGGTTTCGACACGAAAAATGACACACTTTCAATAGTATTGGCATTCGTCACGCTGACTGCTCGCTTTCATCCCAAGCTTCAAAATTCACAAACTCACAATGGAGTTCCCGCAGGAGACTTCTTCGCAAGAGCCACACGCGACCAGTTGACCAAGTGCGAGATTGAAGGTGACGTAACCCTCAAAAGAGTTCAAGCTACACTTATGCTGGGATATTACGAGTGCAATGCTGGACAGGGAAAGACAGGCTGGGTAAGAATTGGGGTAGCCATTCGATGTGGACAGGCCATTCAGTGGCGTGGTCATGACGAGCGCGACGGTCCGCTCTCTGACGAGGATCGGTGCATTCTCGATGAAACCCGACGTCGGACATTTTGGGCTAGTTGGCTCATAGACCGCTTGTCGAGTTACCATGAGGCCCGATTTACTATGCTTGACACTCAGCCGCTGATGCCGCTTCCCTGTAGCGATGAAGCCTTCCTTCTTGGACGTCAGGTTCGAACAAGGTTACTAAGAGAAGGAGATGGTTCGAAGGAGAAGAGAAGGAATACAACATCCGTGGACAACTGCGGATGGGCGTTTGGGACAAATGAGATTACTTGGGAGCTGGGCGCTATGGAAGGCGAGTTGTCCTGGTACATCAAGGTCGTTGATGCATTCAGCGAGATCGTGAAGTGGTCTCTCGCAGACCCAGTGTGGCAAGATAAAGAAATGAAACCTCACCAACTGAACGACAGGCTGGAGCAGTTGAAGGCTACGCTTCCCAACGAACTCAGGTTGACAACCGAAAATACCATGAAACGCCGCGGACAGGCCTCCAACATGTATCTCGCCATACACGCTGTCTGCACAATCAGTCTCATCAACTTATACATACCTTGGGTCGGAACGAACGCCACAAACTCTCAGGAGGTTCCGCTCGATTTTGAAATCTCGACGACGGACTCTAGTCTCTGTCTGAAAACGTGCGACGAGTTTGCCAACATGTTGCAGTGCTTCCAGTCGGCAAATACGCAGAGTACTCTTGTTTCAATGCCCATGGTGGAAGGCACATCGTTCGCCGTAGCGATGTGCAGTAAGTGGCTTATTGCGCGCACGGAGTCACACTCAATATTGCAGCAAAATGTTTGAGTCGTGTTCCCAGCAGAAGATTTCCTGGTTTCGCCTCAGATTCACAGCTATAAGCACATGATTAAACGAATTGAATTGTTTCATGAACTGCTTCGCGTTCGCGCGCCTTAGTCTATCTCAGCACTAGTGGGTGCAGTGCCCTGCACGTCCTCCACTTCCTACCACTTCCCGTGTATGAGGTCCCTCAACTGGATGAACCTATATAGGATGATCCTACTCGATGTACTGTGATCATGTTGAGACGCACGATTTTCTATCTGAATGGACCAATTTATCCCACCGGACTTTCCACCATTCCCACCGGTACCGGCGGAATACTATCACAACTTCTGCAACGATGTGTGTACCACAATATCGTCGATTCGCAAATCATTACTTTTACATCAGCTGTACGTTATCATTTCAGCGGAAAGTAGAGTCGTTACAACCGAGTTGGACAAAGTTACCCATGGACGAAATTATGTCTACAGGGCGTTGGGAGCTTTCACCAAGCCGGGCGACGATGGCAATCAACTGACCGAGGATCTTACCTTATTTGTGTGTCATATGATGACACACCAGCAAATTCGCGGTGATCAAGAATCTAAAAGGCAGCCGTTCGATCCGCCTGAACATGGATCTTTGGAGGCTCCCGGAGAATACCGAGTTACCAAACTATCGAGCTCACTCATGTTTGGTGCAGGACTCAACAGATGCTCAGAGGCAGAATCTATCAGAATTTCAACTGCGGACTGCATGAGGTTGGTTTGCAACGAGTGTAGTCAGGAGTTCACAGGCAAGTATGCCAGGGGCAATTTGTTGCGACATAGGAAGAGTCACAGGGACACTCACGGAAAAACACCATCTGCCAGTACTGCGGAAAACAATTTCGGAGATCTGACGCACGTAAGAAGCATGAGGCGAATTATCAAAAAAGATGGTAATATACGAACCAGTTAGCGACACAATGTTCACCCAATGCTCAACAATCGCTTTGAAAAGATGACGACTTGGATTCTTTAAATATATACATAAGTAGTCAACGATATAAGTGTTGAATGGAGTGAGGCACAAATGCTACAGAGCCGCGTTGGTCAGCAGCCGCGGCCATCTCGCATCCACCACCACTCTGGATTATAGCTTCAAGAAAACGATCTTTTTCCTCCTGGGACATGTAGAACTGATGAAGCTCGCGTGCTCGAGACTCGACCTTACAGCGGTCTTGAATGACATTCCGAATGATGTTGTTGGAGGCCTCAATGACTTGATACGCGGACTCGAGTATGTCGACGATCCTGAACGTCGAATCCATAATTGGCTGACCCAGATAGTCGACCTTGGGGTCGTCTGTGACAGCTTTTCTCCTTGATTCCCAGCCAATCCTCTTCTCTGCGGGCGATATGACCGGCGTCACAGAAGGAAGTGGGATTGAGGAGCTGTTCACCGTAACCAACCACGTAGTGTGTAGCTTGAGGGTCGAGGGCCCAAATGTCGTCCATGACGGTAGTCTTGGTCGACTGGTAGTTAAATTTGAGCGCAGTCAGTACGTCTTCTACCGTCCTTGATATAATCATCGATCTCTCGTCCAGGGCCTTTTCATCCCAGCACGGAATCGAGGAGATGCCGGCGCTATTCCACAAGTAGGTGCGACGTGCATACGCTCAGTGCGAAACTGCGACGTGCGTCTGCCATGGGGAAATGCGCCACAGCAATCCCTGCCCGCCACCAATGGTGGAGATACGCCGCTATTCCAAAAGGAGGTGCGACGTGCATACGCTCACTACTGAAGGGCGACGTGCGTCGTGGAGCGTGGTCATGAACACAATGTCGTGCCCCATGATGGCACGAGCATCCGCATTTTCGAGGGATACGATGCGTGAAAATCGACGTTTAGTATTGAACCACTTCCCGTGTAGATCGGAGCGATCTGGGAATGCTCAAAATATTTACTGGTAGGTATAATGCATGCTCCTCACAAGGCTGCATCGTCCTTCAACTAGAACCGTTCCTCAGCGCATCTTTCTCACCTGCGTACGTGCAACAACCATCCAGTATGAAAGCCTTGCCTATTGCTGTCATTGTACTAGTCACAGTGAACATTGTTTTGGTTCTTGTGCAGGTATTCCGCTCATGGCTCCCGTGGGAGTGGGAGGACTCAACATCTTTCGCGTTACAAAGGAGACCGCCCGCACGGAAACTCAAGCTATGGCCTTTTCTTCAAGCAAGTGGCTATCTCATCGCCACCGTCGTCACTCTGGCCGTTTGGCTGGGTTTCTCATCAGATCTTGCACTCCAGTGTTTACTGGAAAGCTGTTGGTTGAACAGCTTTTTTGGTCAAGTTTGTCCGACACCAAGTCCCTTGCGACGAAGAATACTAACAACTTAGCAGTGGTTGATGCTCCATAAGATCTTCGGCGACGGCGACCGCGCTCAGCTTGTCTATATTGGTTCTGGGCTGAATGTTGGGATCGACCTTGTGGGATTTGTGCTGATGCAGGTCCCTGTGGCAAACCTTCAAGGACGATTCCTGGTTCTCTTGAGCCATGCCATCTTTTACTTCAGTTCTGGAATTGCCATCAATTCTATTTGGCTGGTAGACAATCTCAAGACGTTAAGATATGCGGCGTTCATATCCGTGTTCGCAGTTACAGCTTGCGGCTTAGTAGTAAATGGCCTGATCTTTCTGCGCAAAGATAACTCTATCTTCCTTTTCGTATGTATTTCCACTGTTATAGGTTTGGTTACAACTAATTCAACTAGACTTTCAGCGCTACTGCATGCTGCTCGCAGCTTATCTTGACTCTGATGAAACCTGTTGGCCGCCTGCTCTCACCCGTTGGTCGCCTGCTCTCACGATCTCGTCATACCCAATCAACGACTGAGATTAGCGTCGAGGCTCACGTATTGACTGAACCTCAGCACGCGGGTGGCACTCATACGTCTTGTTCGTCACTCATTTCAACCCCCTTGACATACACCACTACTGAAGTGGCATCTTCGTCTTTCGACTCAAAGTGAGCTGGTTCATTTTGAATTTCTTTGTAAAGTATGCAATGGATACAAACAGCTAGCTTGGCGCCGCACACCTTTCACAAGCAATATTTTCAATAAATTTTAGCCATGCGGGCATATGCTGTACCCTTCGCGTCAAATGGTGAAATTGTATTCCTTTTTAACTTTGTCGGCATACGGCGGAATTTACGATGGAAAGTCATCAATTCCTCTCTCATGAGCCTTCGGGTGAAACATAAACCACTGCGCGACAGTCTACATTCGAATTTAATCATGCTATCATTGGCCGGGAGCACACAAGAATAGACCCAGTACCTGGCGACGAAACCGCATACTAGAGCGTAAACGCGCACTTCAATGTAGCACGATGCCCGCTCTATTGACAGGATATAGTCTATCCAATCTTTATTCAAGACGATATCTGTCGCATCACTTACCATCGCAGCCAACATCTCAGCTCAACATGCATCTCACTTTAACGGATGCTGTTCTGTTGCAGCTCCGCTATTTCAGTTTGATTGGAGACGATCTCGAATTTCATCGCAAGGTCGCCCTTGTTGCTTTGGAACTAGGCATAGTACAATCTCTTCCCAGCATACCCGAGGAATTTAATGCAGTTTGCCACAAGTATGGCTTGAATGAGAAGTCCCACCCGACGGCCGAGCTCGCCCTCACTACTGTTATGAGGTGCTACTACCGTCTCTCCTCCTAGATCCTACTGTTTAGGCAATACGCAAATCAGATCAAGGGGGCGGTCGCTAGATTTTCAGGACGAACTAATGAACCATGGAAAGATGCCGTTGTTGACCTTGTCACAGCTTGCAATCCCATGGAGTTTTTTGAAAGAAAGCAAATCTACCTGGAGACTGAATTGAACATCTCAAGACTGCAACCCTTGCACATACATCACTTCCAGTACAAAACTGTCTGTGCTGAGGACGGCACGCATATACAAAATTGTTTGGACGCAGTAAATTACGATCTGCGGCACAAGAGCCTACCAACCATTGACATTCCACTGCCCTTGTACGGCTACGTATTTGTTTCGCGTCGGTTGGACTTCACTAAGATGAAAGATCCAGTTTGGCGGATACGTGCTGAATGCAATACCACAACAGCTAAAGTAGACTGCGCTTTTTTTTCGATGATGTGTGAAATGAGGGTACGTACAACTGTAGCTTTTCCACAGTCCAGATGCAACGGAGGGTTTGCTTGTGTTCCATGCAGATCGGTTTCTGAGATGTCCATGTTGGTCGAAGCTGGTCGGAACCGCGCCAACCGAAGCGAAGGTGCGGTCAACAGCCACAACTTCGCTTCGTCAACGCTAGTTCATAAGTAGGTGAAACGGGCATCCGCTGCGTGTATCCTCCGGGAAATGCGTGGCCACGGACGTCATGCCTCCGACGTAAGCGTACGCGACAGTGACCCCTCAAGCATAGAAACAGGCACTCACTTAAGACAGTCGGAGGAGAAAGAGATATGACTGGGTTGAGGAAAGTGAATGGGCGCGAAATGTCGTGCCCCCACTTGTTCGTCTGCCATAGAGTAATCATGAGGGTGTTTTCTGCGCGGCCCTACCATGACCCTCTATCTGTATCTACGGTTCGCAGGATTTCCACCAGGGACCCTCGCGATCTGAGGCTGCTTGGTCTGGCTTGCAAAACGGGAGAGAAGCCGCCGCCATTCCAAAAATGGGTGCGACGTGCATACGCTCGGTATGGAAGTGTGACTTGAGTCTGCCGCGGGGAAGTGCGCGGCCGCGGGACGTTGTGCCTCAGCGTAACCATCCTTACCGCTACCAATGGTGGAGGACGCCGTCGCTAATCCATAAGTAGATGCGACGTACATACGCTCGGTCTCGCAGGACAGTATTGACCACGTTACGATAGGCTGACAGGCTTTGTCACACAATCTGTCGACGTCAACAAAGTCGTAGCCCCATGAGGGCTGTTGGCACTAGCCTTTTTCGGCACCAGTGTGAGAGCGGCACCACATCGTCCTCCTCCCGCAAACGTGACACATTGTGTCACCTCACATGGCAGGCCACATGAGGTCCTTCAAGTGACTTTGAATACGAGACAGAATTCCACGAGCTAATTCGCCAGGGCGTATCGTGGGCACGAAGATACCAGCCTCAAGCGTGAGCGCAGGTCTAACGCTGGTGGAGCGATCCTGGTAACGAAAAGATCTGTGCGGAAATTCAGCAGCAAACAGAGGTCATGGCGCCATTACCCTCGTATGATGGGGTATGCAGCCTACGAAGGGTAGGTCTCACGTCTGGAGATTGAGTGCGACGAGAAGCGTCACGGTCTCGACGGAGAAGTAGCCTCGGTCGACATAATTTCCTGCACGAGGTAAGCGTCTGTCAACGAGGCAGGGCAGAACATTAATGGATCTTACCCCCGGTGGTGCCCGTCATCTGGAGTGGTCTTCGTAATCGCCAACTAGACCGAGGGTGTGATGGCGCACGTGATGCTACGGGTTCTGTTGGGGGGAACAGGCGTAAAGGACCTGCACAATCGATTCCTCAACCAGCTGATCACACATCTATTACACTCATCATGCTGCGCACAATGAGTTCCCAAACTGAGCAGATGCATTTCGGACCCACTTGTAAAGTAGTGGCAGATCTCCGCGATGTGTTCCGTGACCGCGCACACCCCCGTCGCACTTTCTTACCGAGCGTATGCACGTCGCACCCACTTGTGAAATAGCAGCGGCTTCTCGTGCAACACACGGACCAACTCAGATGGCGTTCTGGCGAGAGCTACGCAGTGATCTAGCCCGCCTGTAGTATGTAATCTCCATTATACCACATTCATTGGTGGCAAGGTATTAGGCGACAAATATTGCTGTAGTGTCCTCAACGGGTCTGAAAAAAGACGATTCGTGTTACGTGCATGCCACCCATCGGTTTCGCAATCCCGGACCGCTTCCGTTACTGTACCTCAATGATCTACCGCTCTGCCGACGACAATTTTGCTGCTGGAGCTGAGCTTCGAGCCCCAAATAACTTAGTTAGAACTACATGGGAAGGTTTCAAACACTGAAGAATAGCTCATCTGCGTTGATAAAATGAAACGTCACATTGGCCTGCGGCTCGTGGTTCCCTTATCATACACATGCTGCTCTCCAGCTCTGGGAGCCTATCCGTTATGTCACAACATGCCACGGCCACGGCCACAAACACCTCAGGTCCTTCTCCCACTTATGCAAGGCACCCGAACCTGGCCGTGGCCGTGGCTGAATAGCATGTCTCCCTCAGCAATCTGCGT
>MU006361.1:0-20798 GCA_010093695.1 Plenodomus tracheiphilus IPT5
AACGACTGAAATGCCTTCGGATGGCTTCACCAAACCGCTCTCAGCAGAAAAGCATTCTCAATTCGTACGTCACCTGGGCCTGGTTGATATCTCATCGCAGATTGATCCACAACACCAGGGTGAAGAAGCGAACTCTGATGATGGTCAGACCTCATCTGGGACGAAATGAGATCTGAGGGGGTGTGTCGCAGGCCAAGCGCTGTTGGAAACCTTGTTACTAATAACGCCGTGCGATGACCTTTATATAAGCTCAGCTAGGAGGCTACAAACAATACAACATACACTCTCTCCTAATCTTCCGTCTAAAATACCCGCACCTAACCGTGCGACACAAGCCGTGGCCCACGCAGAGTTTCCGGTAAACTTTGTCGGAGACCGAACGTTTTCTCCAACCGAAGACTGGGTCGCGTACTCACTAGACGGCACGCATGCCCCCGATGACACTGACTGTGGCATACATGCGATGTAGAAATCAAGGCAATGAAAATGGTGCAGCTAGGTAACGTATAGTACATTCACTTGCGGCACTTTAAATTTGGCGTAGCGCGAGAATGTGAGGCGCGTGTGAACCAGATCTGCACAGGGTCTTGCAGTCGCGACAGTGCGATATCAAGAGAGTGGAGAACGCTCTGATCATGACCTCCTAGCTCCTGCAGCGTAGCGCCAATCACCTCTGCCTAACTTCAACTAGGCTGGGCAGCAAGGCAGCTATGCATTACGTGCTTGTGTCTTATTGGGCTACCTTTATGTTCTGATTGAACATTCGACACTAGACTATCCTCCAGAACTTTTCAGTTGTTACATGAAATGAGTTTAGTGAACGATCCATAAATACTAGCCCTCATGTATTAAGAGTGGTGCGGCCCAGGCATTATTCCTATGGGGATCTCTCTCCAGGACATGACATTTAAAGTAATGGAGATGTTAACTTCTTTGGACACGAGTGCGTTTGATCTGATTACAGCCATGTTGTAGCTGCAAGACAGCTTGTACAAATAGCATTATAATATTTTATCTACCTAGAGTTTCTAGAGTAAGTAATGCATCACGACTCCATGGGATAACGACCCATCTCCAATGTAACAACTTCAGCTCCAAACCTTCAAGTTGCTTTGCTTGTGGCGGAGTGCATGATTTGAATCGAACGTACTTGAACTGGATATGTTGGACCTGGACTAGAGGCGGATCGTATGACGAGTTATATGGCCTTTCCATGCTTAATGTTCATTATATTCTCCTTCTGTTCTCTTTGCGAAAGACACGCCAAATTGGTTTGCCGAAATGAGGCGCAACACAACAACGACGTCGAATGCCTTACACATAGGCAACTGTAGAGTTAGCATATACCTCGAATGAAGTAGTCTTTGGGCGTCCACAATTATGCGCAGCCCGGACACATCCATATGGCCGATCCTTATACTATGGAAGTCGTCTCATTCTGCGAGGACCTGGCACACCACCACCAATATGCCTGCCAGTATTGCCCACTATGTTATGGCAAACTACAAGTACAAATTTATCATAGCCTCTCCTTGTCATGACTTTCTGTGACTGCCATCTTGCAATACATCTTTTCTCACTCGGTATGCCTGGTGGCATTCATCCTCCCGGTTTCCAATCACATCGATCCTGTCACCAAGCCAAAATGTGTCCTTATTGTTTGCTGTTTTCTTGCACCAATCAGTGTCTTTCTGCTCCTTGCACGTCTCTTCGTTCGCGTATACATGCAGCACAATGCCGGGTGTGACGATGGATTGATGCTGACTTCCCCGTTTCCTACATTGGCTTTGACTGTATTCCTAACTCTAAATCAGTAGCCAGAAAGTACCCGTAGACCGTATCTTAACACGAAGAAGAGCGGCGGCTCAGGTTCAACTACCCGGGACAAATATCGTTCTTGGACCAAGCACGACAAGACACCACTGTCTAGCACTTCTATTCTAGATCAAGATACGTATGCACCTGCGGATCAGAATGGTGCCGGGTTGCCAATGAACGCGTAAGCCCATGCGCACACAGCTTGCGATGGCATGTCTCGACCTCTGGCCCCCGAATTCATCGATGGCATAGTGGGAGACGGCTCACACCAGAGTTCACAGAACAGCAGACAAAACAGTTACGAGCAGTACATCGAGACAAGAGTCTTCCCAATTGCATCATCAGGCGAGACCAATGATCTCGAAGCTCTGCCAGCACTTACGCCACCCGAAACTGTAAGATGAGGACAGCGTATACGATCATCATCTCTCTTTCCTAGTCGAGAGGGAGGACCACGGGATACGAAGGTTGTATCGCATGTGTTATGGCCTTGAGATAAAGATATTTGGGAGATTGAGCCAATGGCTAGGGTGTGACTTATGAGTTTATGTACGATTCAGCGATGGTGCACTGATATACGTGCCTCGCTACAGACAAGTGGTCCAATACATGTACAACACTTTAAGGAGTTCTAAAAAATCTCTTCAGACCTTGATTTCCACACAAGCGTAGATGATCTCAAAACAGTTGAAATTGTCCGACGTAGCCCTAACGCGGGAGGAGGCGCGCTCAACGTCGTTCCGAGAAAGTGAGCGGGCATTCGTCCTGGAGCCCAAGTTAGCGTTGAGTATATCTTTGGATTTGTGTTCAGTCATGCATACCATGGGAAACAATGTCGCAAACACTCGAATCTCTTCCGATCTCTCTGTGGCGTGATGTACCCAATCAAGCTCCAACGATGCCTTGCCGATCATGTGTGCCATCGTGAGCGGGACATACTTTCTCGCGAGGCAGTCGTGCGCGCCGGCACCAAACACCAACCAGTTCTTCGTCTTTGTCTCCGCATCACCCGTAATCCAGCGATCAGGGTCGAACACATTCGGGTTCGGGTAGACTGCTGGATCGTGAAGTGCCGGGTAGCACGACGGAACGATCATCGCGCCTTTAGGGACAGTGTAGTCTGGCGTCACGGGGAAGGCTTTTGTGGCCACGTACGGGACGAAAATGACTGGTGGTCGGTGACGCAGCAACTCCTTGACTACGGCGTTGGTATAGGTGAGAGATTCGTACATGGCCAAGTCCAAGGGCGCATGAGGATCACCTCCACGAGCGGCTAGGTTCTCTGCGCGCACGCGTTCTAGCACGTCTGGCCGTTGTGCGACGACCTGGAAGAGCCATGTTGTTGCGCTGCTGGAAGCGTCCTGCGACGCAAATAGGAACGTGAATAGAGTTTGGGCTACTTCAGTATCCGTAAACTCTCGAATGAGGTTTGTGGGCTTCACAATATCCACCTCTCCAGCTGCTATACGTTCGTGGTATGCTCTTGATTCCATCATGTGCATGACCCATTGGTCAACAATACATGTTGGTTTGGCACCAGAAGCCATGTTGACCTTACAAGCTGCGACGCATTTGATGAACTCTGCTTGCACCGCATCAGCTGTCCTCTTGCTTAGCCACGGCTTCGTAAATGGGATATACATCGAGAAGGGTACGTTGACGAGCTCTAACGCTGCAGTGATGAGGTAAAAGTCGTCCGCGATTTTCTTGACAGCACTCTGTGAGATGTATTGTCCAAAAAACGTACGGCAGGATAGCGCACAATTGATCTCTCGGAAAAATGACATGAATCTGAGAGGCTTGCCATTATTCTTCTCAGTCGCAGTGACAAATTTGGCGAAATAGTCACTGTACACTCCTTCTTGCATTGGCAAGTATGTACCGAGTACTTGAGGTGTGAACAGACCAGCGAGCCCTCTACGGTACTCGGCATGTGCTTTGCCTTGCAGGAATACCCATGCGCTAGGGCCCATGATGTCTTCCGCAATAGGTACGAGACATGGCTTGACATGGCTCGGCGACTTGAAAACTTTGTGGGCGATGTCTCGATCGGAAGCAAGAACGACAAACCTGTTCGATGGGAGCATATCAGCGGTGGTATCTATAGCGCATCGAGAGTGTGATGTACTTATGGAATACCGAAACACAGCTAAGAGGCCCACTGGCCCATTGCACCAGATAAGAATCGAATTTGGGATGCAGCGCTTGTATGAAAGGGCCCATAAAAGGTATTTTGAAGGCTGGGCCTGCTATCGAGCCTTTTCGCTTGATGTACATAACTGCATCCCTACATTAGCTGCGAATGAATGCCGTTGGGGTGGCGGTATTGTATTACCCTGATCGTATGTCATTGAAAGGAGTAGAACTGTGACAGCAACCTGCCAGCCCGATAGTCCCCACACCAAGTCCATCATGGAAATAGCGAATGAGTTTGATGTTTCGCCTCGTGACATCTGCTCACTGACGGCCCTTACGCTTTCATTAGAATTGGTGCCCATCATGCCGAGGAATGAAGCCTGTCGAATATGTGCAGGATGAGCGGTCCTTAAGAATCTTTATAATCGAACTCCTGAGTGACGGCTGATACAGCGAACTGAACAGGGTAAGATGCAGACGAAGCGAATCCTGCGGCTTAGTTAGTACATAGTGTCATATCCGCAATATCCACGCCATTAACCGGCCCCCAGTTCAGCGCTCCTCTTGTGCAGAAAACCGCAGGGCGGCTCGCGGAATCCGGTCATTGACGTTTCTTTCATTCGTGAGCTTTTAAGCCATGCGGCTGGTACGGCTCGAAGTATCGTGTCACGGATCTGAAAAAGTTTAGACTCCGATAGAAACACGACGAAATGCCACTAGATCTGGGATGCAGGGTAGAAAGACGTGCATTTGGCACATGCCTGCCCGATGCCTCCCGCGCGAAGCATCCATAGCCAATATGACAAAAGTAGCCTAGTCTCCGTAGGCTGATAGTCGTTTACTATTGGTCAGTGTCGAGAATGACCCAGAGTCAGCCGGAGACTAGTCCTATTGTAGTCGCTGCAACAAATCGTCGTACGAATCAGACCACAATTGATGGTTGTTGTCTTACAATCCCATGTGCAGATTCTGTCTGTCGCGTCTCAAAAGATCCGATCTCCGAATATCCGTATCTTTTCGCAATCATGCGTTGCCCCCTAGGATCGTCTTCCAGCGATCTCGGGACAACCTCTCCATCTGTCGTGAGTTGAACCACAGGACCATCCTCATCTGGGCCAGAATTGTCTGCCAGGAGGATATATTCAGGGTTCTGATAGCCTCTTTGGCCTGCTGGTTGAACCACTGGAGCTCATGTTCGTCTTCGGAGCTTACCATTCCAACTGAGAGCAGCCACAGAGCAACGGACGAATGGCTTACGAGAAGTGGCAGAAGCAAAGTGTCTAGGCAGGCTCGTAGATCTTGTACCAAGGTTTGCTGGAGGCCAGCATGTGAAAAGTATGTGGGTCCATGAATATTTAGCATGTAGAGACTTGCCGCCTTCCTTACACACTCAGATGTGAGTAGGATCTCCCGAGCATTGTCAGAGTCATTGACTGAAAGCTGACCAAGCATGCGATGGAGAACAAAACATGTCAAGTCGTGAAGATCCGTAGTCGACAGACCTGATGAATTCGAATCGTGGAGTACCTTGCGAAGACGCCGCAAAGTCTCGCTGGTCGCTAGATCCAGGTCGAGGCCATCAAGAGGAGTGATCGGCAACCCCGTTGAAGGTTTAGCGGCTTGAATCCATTGTAAGATAGGTGCTATACCGGCACCAATGCCACAATCGTCTTGAGTAGCGAATTGTGGACGTTGTGTCAGTATTAGAGACACCCTATGCACATTCAATAAATGTGTCTATTTCCTCAAAAAATACGTCTGGACTCACCATGAGACCATACGAGCTGTAAGGGGACTTGTGACCTTGACTTGATGGATACCTCCTCTGAGGTGCACCATGTTGATGATGCCGTCGATGTGCATCTGACCTATTTCAGTTTGGCCTTTGCCAAACTAGGAGATTTTACTTTAGCTGGGTTGCAGAATGGCCGTCAAGCGTGACAAAATGGCTTACCTCGATAGCGGCCAGCGTGACTACGGAGTCCATTGTAGCATCCTGTAGTACCAACGAGGGATCTTCAACTCGCTTTCTCACTAGAGACACTGAATCCGCCATCAAGATTTCGGAATTGGCAAAACCTCTTCGATCACGAAGGTCGATATCTAAAGACGCTGTCTGGAGAGACACATGGAACAAAGCTGGATCCGAGAGTGCAAGGGGCCACCACATTACAACGAAAGGGTTTGAGGATGCATCGAGGTCTAAAGGATAATATTGAAACGCGATTTTTGACAGGACTGCCGCGTGAAATCAGCTATTAGATTAAACCAATGTGTTGCGTGATATCATAGACATCAACTGAAGACCTACAGTGTTGGATAAGCCGTTGCTCATGCACTCGTGCGAGATTTGTCCGAGGATATGAATTGAAAGGGTCCACAGAAGCGTCGATGGTATTCAGCAGCACCGCAGAGGACTGTTTGAGAGGACTCCATAGGCTCGAAACTTCAGGAGATGTCTCAGGACGGTCAAAAGCTCGAGCATTAGGTGGCGATGAAGTGAGCGGTTGGTTCGCATACACACAGAGAGTGTTCTTCTTGGTGCATCGTGAACATTGGGGCGTGCGAAGGTCGCAACTTAGTTTCGACTTTGCACATGCATCGCAGGACCTTCTAAGCGTCAGTCGCATACTGAGGGAGATTGTATAAGGAAATGCATGACATTGATGACTGGGAAGACGTGTCTTAGATCTCATCGAAGATGCCGGGTAGGCGCGGTCGCTTAGCTTAGCGCGAATCGTCCTCCATGACTAGATCTGAGTACGACCGACTGACGCGCCTTCTAACATCTCCTGCGAACTCGTCATGCTTAGCCCTAGCACATCAAACTGCACACTTGCGGTGTCTGCTCTAAAATTTCATCTTATGAGCTCTTCCGAGACACTATACTACACCTCTTACCATACCATCTCTTCTACGCTAACACACCATCACAACATCTCTACCACTTCTCTTCACCGCTATGAGCGCCGACTATAGTTTAATGGCTAATTGAGTTTTGCAGTACTGTTGGGTTTCGACAACTTCAGATTGCCTGATACGCGTTCAGCTTTTTCGAAACACTATCAACGACTTCCGCAGTCACGTGATGTTCATATCCCCCTTTCTGCCTAGACCCAGCCTTCCACACCAATAAATACAACAATAGCGGGTTTGAACTACCAGTATATTCACACACGGTATACCACAAAGCACCTTGACGTCCAAAAAGCTCGTCCTGGAGATCAACCTTTAACACCTCTGCGGCAACCGGAACTGTATTGACAAACTTGCTACCATGGTGGTACATTGGGTGCCATGGGTATATCATCAGGCGACTATAATTGCCTCATTTTTGCAGAAAACGCAAGCACGATAATTTCCACCAAGTCCGGAATTCTCCTCCCCTATGCATCCCTCCCTCGCTCCGCCTCCCCCGGCGAAACGTCGAAGCCAAATACCATAAACAACAGTCAAGAATTGAACAGTTATGATCGCGTTTGACACAGAGAACAAAGACTGATATGTACTTAGTGTACTTGGCTTCGCTTCCCACGCCCAAACATACTTTTTCGTACCCCGCTGCTGTGCAACAAACAACATGTGACGCACCAGGGTATAGTAGCAAACAAAGTTGATGGCTACGCACAGCACACATGCGTGGCTGCTGTATCAGGGGAATATACTTGCAACTTCACAGTTCCTTGTTCTCTGTCACTAGTCTTTGCGTCTACATCTTTCGAGGTCGTATTTTGGGCATGCTGGTGTGTTTACAGAGACGTACGATTCACCACTGTGCAGAGTCAATACTTTTTACCCGGTCATCTTATTCATTCTGATCACGGGGCGCGCAGCGGTAAAATAGCGTAACACTACTACCACCACCACCAACCACCACTTCAACCCAACACAAATCTCCTTCACCCTCAACACTCACAAAACACCCACACCCCTCCCCACCCACAAAATGGGCTCATCCCATTCCACCCCACCCCCGCTAACCTATGTCAACGTTCCCCACGGCCAAGTCCTCGTCCCATCCGGTAGCCCCTTAACCATCGATCCCTATGCAAACCCACATCTACGCACCGCCAAACCCCCCTACATCCGGTCTCACAAGCAGAACCCATCATACGTGCGCCACACACACAACAACAACGCACACTACAAACCAACACACATCCACACGCCAATCTACTCACCCTGTTCCTCACCCCGGTATCCACACTATGCGATGCGTAGAGCCGGGTTTGAGGGAGAGGGGAGTAGTGAGGGGAGTGAGAGTAGTATGGGGTGTGTGGATGGTATGGGTACGGGGCGGAGAATGGGCAGGGGATTTTCTGGCGGTGGTGGTGTGGCGGGATTAAGAGGGGGATTGGAGGGGAAAGGGCGAGATTGGTTTGAAGAGGGGAGGCCGAGGAGTGCACCCGTGGGTATGGGAATGCAGGATCCGAGGCTTGGGGGGATGGGGGTGGGTATGGGTATGGGTATGAGTGGTATACCTATGAATTTTGCTGGAGGGGGAGGTGGTATGGGTATGGGCATGGGAATGCCAGGCGGTATACCAGGTCTACACCAACCCAACATAACCCCCCACCAACCCCCAGACTACACCTCCAACCCAAACTTCCCCCACTTCACCAACGGTTTTGCTCCCACACGCCCCCAGCACACTCCCAACACCCAATCCTCCACCCCACCACCCGCCCACCACTCCCCCCGCCGCCCCTCAAACCACCGCTCAAGAGACTACACCTCCGTCCCCATGGGCGCATACACCCCTTCCCCCTCCAAACCCCCAAAACCATCGCGCGCACACACCACGCCTAGGTTCGCCTCGCACGTTAACAGAGGATCTAGCCGCAAAGTAGGACCCTCAGGTAGAGAATGGACAGATGGAAATGCATTCCTAGATGGTTGTACATGTACTACGAATTGCAAGTGTCGCAAGAGTCATCGTGTTATTTATTACAAAGAGCGATACGGGACGGGCGAGGGGGGTGGGGATGGGGACGAGTCTGATGGGGATAGTGATGCGGGGAGAGAGGTGGGTGAAATACGGTATATTCTTCGGGATGAGTTGGGCAAGGATTGTGGGGATCATGGGGGGTGTGGGAAGGGTGATGGGAGTGGGAGTGAGGAAGGCAAAGGGGATAAAAAGCGTAGTAGGAAGAAGAAAAAGGAGGAGCAGAGGAAGAAGGACAGGGAAGAGAAGGATCATTATAAGAGGTTGAAGGAGGAGATACTTGAGGCGCTTGATCATGGGTTCAAGGGGATTGGAAAGGAGGGTATGCAACAACAGCAGCAACAACAAGGGAATATGGGGGGCGTAGCACAGCTACCGTTTGGAGCGCCACCTGGTATGGCTTCAACGCCGTTTGGTAGGGACGAAATGGCCATGGATCCGCGAATGGCTCAACACATCGCGATGATGAGAGGGGATCCTCAGCAGGGCGTGGGTCTACCTGGTATGACGGGACAAATGGCCCCAGATATGAGCCATCACCTGACCGGCCACCCCGATAATCCATGGAGAATGGGAACGGGGCGTGTGGAAGGTGGCAGACCCTTCCCAGACGACATGTCGATAGCAGACATGGAGAGAATGGAGACGATGGGCATGCGACATCCAAACTTTGCACAGGGTATGATGTCTAATGGAAACACACGTATACCACCGAATTTCCTATCTCCCCGTCGAGCAAAATCTGGCGGTAGATTTGTGGATAGTAGGGTGGGGAGGGGTATGGATATTTCAGAGCTTCACAGTCGAACTGGTAGGGGCCGCGGAGGCATGACGACTAGTCGCCGTACAAATGGACCCCAACAACACACTCGATTCGAATCCTCTGATTCTGACATGAGTCCTTTGCGTCGCCAGGGCATAGCAAGACGCAGAGATGACGACATTCTAGATAGAATGCGAGGTTCGTATTTCTCGAGGCGCAGTACCCTTGATACCGCTGACACTCGTAAAGGTGGCGCTGTCGACGAAGATGGCGTACCGACGGCGCGCAGACAACAAGGAACGAGTCCTGAGACCAAAAGAAATGGTGGGCGCAATGGTCCGGATCAGGCAAGACAGCCGCGTGCTGACACAGATGACGATGATTACTGAGGAAGACTTCTTCGAGAACGTGGATGTGTGGGTTGTAGCCTGTACGTGTCTGCAAAGCTCAAATGATTTGTGCATGGTGAAAGGCTTGAGTTTCGGGGCATCACATGGCGATTTTCTTTATCTTCAGGGTCATATTTTGATATAAACGCCATCAAATCATTGTAATTCGCGACCTAGATATCCTTTGCGGCCGCCAGTAGTCAAGGGTAGCCAGAAACTATAGATCCGCGGGCGCGGATTCACCCGAGAGCCATAGTTGCGATTAGGACGGCGGCTTACTGCAAGATTAGGACGGCTTACTGCACGATATGCTGGGATCGCTGACAGCGCGGGATCGGGCTTCGGTTCGACGGAAGAACTTTGGGTGTCTATTACCTACCTCCGGCTTACAGACCTTGCTCCGCGGAGTGAACATAAGAGGTCAGCCTAGGTAAGCTTAACATTGTTGAGCTACTCATATTCTGACAGTTGCAGCACACAATTTATCTCGATGGTGGGGCCACATTTTTCACACGTATCAGGCAAGACCCGCGCAGGTGAACTGCTTCAAGAGTTTTGGGTTTCATTCGCTATTCTGACGTTCTATATCGCCAAGGGGTATCATGTTACAGTGATGGGGCCACAATTTCCGCGTGAGTTTGGGGTGGATTGTGTCGTGTGAGGCGTAAGTGGAATCATGTCCTCAGTCGAAGCACAAAGCACCGACGATAAACGCAACGACATGTATGGTTCTGGCCATAAACGTCTGAACGTTTCGGGTCGGACCATGTGACCCCAATTTTTCAAGCAAATATCTCCATTTCAGTAGATGCGGCCGAACTCCTCGCTAAGGGAATAAAGAAAAGGGTCGAAGTGTGAGGAAAGTGTGGAAAGAAGAAGGGAGGTGCTAGTGCTCGCTGACGCATAGCTCTATATCGACATTGCGCTGCCAAGGGAATGGCCGAAGTCGAGTATCTGATGTGCTCAGTGAGCTGTGAGGAGAGACCAGCAGAGGGAACCCACTTTACTAGCCATTATGCTGCGGTCCAGCCCATGCCAGTCGACGAGACATCGTGAACATTGGCCAAACGCTTGCTCTTCTCGTTGAGGTTGAGGACGATGCACTTCTTTTCTGCCCAACAGTTCTCAAAATCGTTCATAACTTCGGCCGTGAAGTTACCGGTGCGCTTGGCCTCGTTCCACTCAGTGTCAACCTTGTGGCACTTGTGGCGAAGACGTGGCAGAGCCTCAGTATGGAGATGAGAGAGCTCAGTCGCAAAATAAGCATCATGGGGCTCGAGTGGTGTTGAGAAGGAACGATCACGGGACCGGCTACGCTGGTTGAATAGCTCGGGAGGGCCTAGGGAAATTGGCGAGACAGGCATGGCTTGATTGAAAAAGAAGGACGTGATGGGAGAGGCGCATTCCGACTGCGACTGCGACCCAGACGATCCTTCGGTGAAAGGAGAGGAGATGTCGGACTGGAAGGCGCTGCTTGCGTTGCTAACGGTACGGAACTTGGGATGGGGAAGATCCTCGAGCTGAACGAGCAGTTCGTCCATGGGAGCCTTTGGTTCCTGACTACCGCTGTTGGCGCACTCGGCTTGCTTCTCAAGTCGCTCGAAGCCTGAAGTCATCAGCGATTGGCTCAGTAGGGGACAATGAATATCGCGCAACGAATAGCCAATAGCAGGGGCCGTACACGTCGCACACTGGAGATGGAAAACTTACCAGTCAGGACAGCTGCACCAGAGTGCTGAACAGCGGCCAAACTCGACTGAACGTGGACCGGGAGGCGCTCCCACAGCGCCTGTGGGATTAACCACGCACGAAGATGAGCGGGGTGGTAACTGAAGGCGTCGCCGTCCTTGGGGCAGGGAGTACGAGGTGAATCGAGTTGAGAGGTGGACCTGGAAAGAGAGGAGGCAACGCTTTTACGGCTGGAGCTACGACGGTTCCTCGTCGGCTTTGGATCGTGGTAGATGGGGTTCGCAGATGGGGTGGTGGCCATGGCTGCGACGTGTTTGTTGTCCTGGGAGGTGTGACAAGGTGCGAGTGTGAGAAGGAGTGTGCGGAGGAGTAGTCGAGGTTTTACTGTGGGGGTGTTCCTGTTTGAGACTGTTCAAAGGAGTGTGGGTGTTATGTAGACAGCGGGGAAAGGAGCAGAGCCAGAGGCCCAGGGTGTGTGGCAGAGGCTGGAGGTGAGGCCGTGGAGGGATCGCAGTGATGGCTGGAGATCGGTAGCGTCGACGGCGTAAACACAACCGGTGTAGGGGCGGCAGGGGCACGTTGTGGCTTTGCGTGTGCTTGTGAGGGAAGACAGGGCAGCTCTTGCCTTATACCTGACGTAGCGCAGTCGTCAGTCACCCACCTGTCAGGCTGTCACCATGGGCAGCTATCAGTGCAGCGAGTGCCGTGCCAGGGCGAGGGCAGCCATTGGCCGACGCCCGCTCACGGCCTCGATCCGTGAACAACGCTGCGTGCGCGGACAATGAAGAGCCACCAGCACGACGCCCGACTGCTCGGGATTTTTTGCTGCCCAGTTTCCTGCACGGTGGTATTGCGACTACCTTGCTGCGACGCACGATGCACCCGAAACGTGTGCAGCCTGCAGCCGAGCCCTGCGGCAGGCCTACCTGGTGCACGCCATGCACGCCTCGTTCTGATGTCGAGCGTGGACGGAAAAACAAAAAGCAGCGACTCACCAAACGACGTCAGCGTGCGAGTTGGACGTTGCGAACCTCGGAATGAGCCGGGTTTGCTTGGGGCAAGGCGCCAACAGCCCAGATGCCGAATGCAGCCACACGTTGAATCCTTGATCCAGGACTTGCGCCCTGCGGGAAGGTGCCTGTCGCCTTGGTCAGAGTGATATCTGACTGTCGATCAGTGAGATGCCGTCGTTGGACGAGCACTGGTCGAGCACGGTACAGTCGCAAGTCTCGAGGTTTGGTACCTTTCCAAGGCTCGCACCACAACACTATCGCCGCAAATCAGGCTTTGATGCCCGACCCCTTTCGATTGCACTCTGCTTGCAGTTAGTTTGCTGGAAGAAGTGCAACACAGGAAGCAAATGATAGGCGAACGAATTGTAGGTATTCCATTTTGATTGGTCACGGCTCAAAAGGCAAGATACACTCGCGCTCGACCAGCAGTGCAACGCATGTCCACTGAGGATAGGTGTGTAATTTGTCCAGCCGTTTTACTTGCGCCATACAAGCGACAAGATTTCCCCCATATCGGTCAATGCAGGTCCCGACCAGTGTCGCGTGACAAGAATCACCTTTCGTGGATTGCGCTGTATTATGGCGTCCCATTCACAGGCGTCATGGGTCATTATTCGAGCCTGTTGGTATTTGATTAGCCTGTCTACACATCACGTCAATGTTACCAACCTTTGGATCAAATGGATTCCCGATGCGGTGTCGACTATGCCACTGACTCCGCCCTTCTCTAACTTGAAAGCAGCTTCTTCAAACTCCTGTTGCATGTCGCCTTTACCGAAGAAGCCCCTACCCAATGTTAATTGCATCTCAATATTGTCAGGAGCTGGAAGACTAACAAATCACCTCCCTTCCGAGCACTGCTACAGTCCGACTCGGTTGTGGCCAGTTCAGAGAGCGATTTAGCGTTGGCGTCTTCGGTGCCATTCTCGTATGCTTGAATCTGTCGCTGATAACCCTTAATCAGCTCTATTGCGTCCTCTTTGGAACGCGTGATCTTGGGTTCCCGCCAACTAGCTGGGCGTCTACTGTCGGCGTGCTTGACAAGGAGGTGGGCGCATCGAATCTTGTCTTTTGTTGGCTGAAACGCCGCAGGCGCAACCCCCTTGGAGCTGTGGTTGTTGGCCATGTACGTCTTCAGCTTCTCTGGGTCGGTCCCCGCGGGCGGCTCCCATCGCGAGTCCTTGGTCGCCGCTTGGAAGTAGTATGGTAGGTTCTTCGTGTTGGAGCGGCGCACCTCCCAGCCCTCGGGGAGCCCGGTTTCGCTTGAAGACTGCGCAATCGTCAGTGTCGTGGGTAGCGGATAGTGCACACGACTGTTCTCCGACACTCACCATGCTTGCTGTGATGTGGTCAACGAGATCAAGGATTTGTGCAGCAGTGGGCAACGCAGATGCAGGCGGTGGACAGGAAGCAGGAGTGTGGAATCACGTAATTGAGAGTTGCAGCGGTGGACGTCGAGGCCTGCAGGCGGTTGATGGGACGATCGGCGGAGGCCCGTTGCGGGGGCACCTGCTGCTTTCTAAACAAAGCTACCTAGCGCTGACCAATTGCGGCGCGCCGGCGGTCCGCCTGCCTTGACCCCAAGACGCAGGCCTCACGTCCTAGTTCTTTATTCTCACGCCCACATCCACGACAAACATTACCACTAGGCCTCGACGGAAACACCCGGCCCGCACGCGTACACACAAAGCACATCCTGACCTCTTCTTCGACAGCGACCGCGCGCACACCACCATGTCATCGCCCGCACAAATGGGAGGCGGCGCAAAGGGCGGCAAGGAGCCTATTCTCTTCCGCTTCTGCTCAGAGTGGTGAGCAGGTGCACCAAAAGCCCCCAGGCCCAACGCTGACATCCAACAGCTCGAATCTGCTATTCCCCCGAGAAGACCGCGCTGAGAACAAGCTGCTGTTCGCCTGCAGAACATGTTCATTCACCGAAGAGGCGCCCTCATCCTGCGTCATGCGCCATGAAATCGCTTCCACGGTTGGCGCTACGGCTGGTGTCACGGCAGAAGTTGCACAAGATCCCACGGTTCGTCTCCCTGAATTTGATTCGCAAGCCGCTCTCAATGAGGAGATGCCATGCTGCACCATGTGCGGTATGCCCATCATGTGCGTCGAGTGCGGCCAAGAGTCGGCTCCTGGCTATGCTCTTGAGGTGATAGACGAAGAGCCGCCCGCAGAACCTCAACAGGAGCGGTATATGGATGATGACGAGGACTTTGATGAAGAAATGGAGGACGAAGACTCGTCATGACACCATCTACACACTGTACTGTTGCTTGCTAGCTCTTGAGCCTGCTCGCTGACTGTGCCTGCGTCTAGTTACCTCGCATCCAGAAGCAGTGCACAGAGTGCGGTGAGAACGAGGCTGTCTTCTTCCAATCGCAACAACGGACTGCCGACACTGGCATGGTATGTCGCTCGTGTACGTTGTGAGGCTTTGCTGACATGCCACAGGCGCTCTACTACGTGTGCTGCGGATGTGGCTACGTTTCACGCCCTTCGGATAGCAACGATGCCTCCGACAACACGGGTGCTTGACTGCAAAGGTACATGCATTGGGCTGGCGCAAATGAAATTATGATATCAATTGCGAGGAGTTCTGGAAATGTCCTTCCGATACCCGTGGGTATTTTGCACTGACATACACATATTTTACATGTTCCCTGCACTCCATAGACTCCTGAAAATGCATCCTGTTCCTCTCAACCTATAATGCGCTCACACGTGCATCGGTGCAAGTGACAAGATCTTGGACCACTGTTTCTGCCTCAGCTCCGCCGCCACCACGCCGCTGACTCTGGATCCGATGGGCTCGCCGGCCTTGTTGATCAAGACGCAGGCATTGTCGTCAAACTTGACCACGCTTCCGTCTGGCCGTTGCCACTTCTTCGCTGTCCGGACTACGACTGCGTGCCGCACATCTCCTCGCCGTACTTTGTTCGCTGCGCCGATGGACACGCTGTTGCCAGTCTCGGGACCGAAGTTTCGCTGCTTCTTGACGACGACCACTATGCGGTCACCTATTCTTCATTAGCCTCTACCGTCACAGGCTCTCCCCACCACACCCACATACCAACTTTCGCAGGTCGCTTCGATCGCAGAACGTTGACGCACTCGACAATGGCGGCGCCAGAGTTGTCGATGCAGTTGACGAGGGTCTAGATTGCACTGCGTGAGTAGGCGCCTCCACCGCCACGAACCAGATCCGTTGCGTACCTTGAGCTGAATCATCGTGACCGCGTCCGTTTGAATTGCCGCAATAGCACGACCCTCCTCGCAGATGCTGTTTGCTTCGTGACCGTACTGTCAAACCACACCCGGACACAAGTTTGCACCACGACGTCGGGGCATCGGCGCTTCTCCACCAAAGACTAGAGCCTCCTCCCTTGGCGCGAAGTGTGGGTCACGACACC
This sequence comes from Plenodomus tracheiphilus IPT5, assembly GCA_010093695.1. Lineage (NCBI taxonomy): Eukaryota > Fungi > Ascomycota > Dothideomycetes > Pleosporales > Leptosphaeriaceae > Plenodomus > Plenodomus tracheiphilus. The sequence continues at coordinate 16,173 of MU006361.1, forward strand.
CTTCACCCGCGTCAGTCCGGCCAGGGCTGGCCGCTTTCGCATCCAACGCCAGCCCAGCCTTGAGCCTCCTGGCGTTGCGCCATTTGCGTGTCGCGTCGTCTTGTCTCGCTGTCCCCGTGCGGTGCCGCTCCTTCCTGTCTCTTTGGCCTTGTAATTGCTATAGTCGCTCATTGCCGTTTGACTTGCTTGTGCTGCGCCGCCATTGTTCTTGTATTCACCGTCGGGTGAAACTGGCGCGGTCGCTCTTTCTTCAACATTGCTTCACGTCAGCCCCAGCCCCCCTTAACGACAACCCACTCCACGGACGACACCACTACACGATTCAATTGCGCGCACGGGAGACTTGACTATTATTGCTACACCCAAATCGCACGCATGGCACCTCCACAAAGGGAGAAGTCGGGAGGCAAGGCCAAGCTAACGCTTGAGACATTGGCCCAATACGACGACGTGATTACAGACGCACTGGTCGACAAGGTAAGTGCGTTCCTGTGGAGACGCGACACAGCCAGCTGAACCCACGCGCAGGTCTACTACTGGACAATCATTCGCAAGAACCGCGGCGGACGCTTCACTTCACTGCGCGGCCTGCACGAGGAGGACATCGCCAACATTCTCCGCCAGTACGTCGTCTGGGAGAAGGACCCTACAGAGGCTGTTCAGGAGCTTTTGCAATTGCCTGGGCTACGCAAGTTCGTGGCTGGGCTAAAGAATGAGCGGGACCAAGAGCAGTTTAAGCGCCACCTCCGGAGATATGTCAATATCTACCTGTCCGATTGCCCCTTCGAGGTCACGACCACGAATCGCTACACCATCACAGACCACGAGGCATCGGTCACCGCGCGACGCGACATTAATGCACGCGAGGAGATCAAGTACCTGACTGGGGTACAGGTGGCCATGACCGAAGAACAGGAGAAGACATTGGAGCTGCAGCGCAAAGACTTTAGTCTAGTCTACTCGAGCAGGAAAAAGACGCGATCGTTGTTCTTGGGTCCTGCGCGGTTCGCCAATCACGACTGTGATCCCAATGCGAAGCTCGCGACCAAGGGATATGATGGAATGCAAATCGTGGCAGTGAAGCCCATCGACGAGGGAGAAGAAATCACAGTATCATATGGCGATGATTACTTTGGCGATGATAATGAAGAATGTCTCTGCCACACTTGCGAGGAGCGACAGCAGAACGGGTGGGCCCCGATGAAGCGAGTTGAGGAGAGCGATGGGGAAGAGCAAGATGAGGGAACCGAGCAAGCCAGTTCCAATCAGACAGAAGATGTCTCGCCTGCGACTACTCCTCAGGCAAAGAGAAAGCGAGACCAATCTACGGACGCCGACGCCTCGCGAACTTCCACTCCGTGCTTGAAGCGTGTCAGGATTGAGAAGCCCTCTTCACCGAAGCAGCGCGCATCAGAACATCTCCGAGAGGCAACATTGAAGAAAGCACACAGCATGTCGTCTCTTCACGAGCAAATACCGGTGTCCAGCGTCGAAGATCCCAGCACAAATATGTCAACTTCGCAGATCTCCCGCGAGATCCGCACTGAGGAACAGGACGGCCAGCTCATGGTGCACGTGGACGGACTCAGCTCATCACGAGAGACGACTCCACAATCGCCCATTTCCGCACAATCACCAAAGTCATCACATTCGACAGATGCCACATCAACCGATGAAGATCATCTAATGGATGTAGCTGACCCAAAGATTAAAGTTGAGCCAGAAATCATACGCGAACGCCCGACTCTTGGGGTGGCCACAGTGAAGGAGGAGGTCTCAACGACTACGGTAAACGCCCCGTGGCCCTCCCCTCCCGCAGAAGACGACTACATGTCCGATCTCAGCGAACTATCTGAGAGCTTCGAATTTGACAGTGAAAACGAACAGATCGTCAAGCGCAAGCCCCGACCGATACTGCGCACTACACCCTCCAAGTCTCGTTTCGAAGTTCAGAATTTCGGCACACCCGTCGCCATGGACGACACGGATGATGCAGAATACGTGGAGAACAAACGCAAACCCGGCGATTACATGACGTCGCCGTCGTTGCTGTGCGCCAAGTACTCCAAGTGGAACGAGTGCTACACCTGTGACAACTGGTTTGTCCAACAAGACGGCTACAACACACGCAAAGACTGTCCGCGCTGCGAGCGACACTCCAAACTCTACGGCTTCGCCTGGCCCAAGACCGAGAAAGAAGGGAAACACGACAAGGAAGAGCGGATCCGCGACCACCGCACGGTGCACCGCTTTGTCGATCCGGACGAGGAGCGCCAGTTGAAGCGCGACAGGCCCAGGAAAGCCATCAAGCAGCACCTACGAGAACGCTTCTCGACACCCCTCAGCGCGAGGACGAGCATGAGTGCCAGCGTGGAAATCGACAGTGGACGACGCAGGCGCAGGGTCAGAAAGACGATGTAGAATATCAGATTTCCTGGTACTCGGACGCACGGAGGACGTTCACGACAACACGCAATTTTCATATATGAACGTCAGGCGTATACATATTTCAGCTCATGAGGCGGAGCTGTATTGCACCGCAGACGCGAGGAACTTGGATGCGGCTATTGGAGCATCGCGGTATTCCCAAATCTTTGGAGACATCTTGTCGATTCAAAATTTCTAGGTGGATCGATCTAGGCGCAGCATATGTTTTTTTTTATTTGCCTCTTCAGATATAACATATACGTATGCACGCCCAGCATTAGGTTTGGCGCATGGTCTTTTCGTCTGGAAAGGAACATTATGTATAATAATGTGCATGATAGGAAATGCAAGGGAAGGGAAAGGGGCATGGTTAATTGGTCATTTGCGCAACACAAACTCATACACACTATTCAACACGGGAACTCATTTCCAAACAAATGCATTATTTCATCCAGCGCACAACCATACCTCTTCTTTCATCATGAGAGCCATCGAATCAGGGCTCCTATCTCGTATTGTGTGCATCATCTATATCATCATTCTACACAGTTATTCTTATTCCACCCCGAACATTCCTTTTTAATATCCCATCCCGCGACTCATCTCAAACTCATACAGTACCCCCAACATCTCCCGCCCCATTTACCCAAATTAAAACACACACACCCCGTACCCCAACACCAGGTTCTCCCACTCATCTAGATGCAAAAGAATACCATACAGTCAACCAATACGCGTTGTTTTAAGTGAACCCATCGTAACAATAAATGCTATCCGTGCTCAAACGCCCCCTTGTGGGCAATATGTATTTCTATTTTTTGTAACTTCTAGAAGGTCGCGAAGGTCGCGATCGTCATGACTGAGCGATCTTTCTGCGGATATAGATTTGCATGAAAAGAGGCTGAGAGGTGCGGATCATTTGGTTCTGGGCTGCGGTGGTGGGAGAGAGTGGATTATATTGTTTTTGTGTGGCGAAGAAACCTGCAAATTTTGGGGCGGGGTTTTTTTTTGAGGGATAATTGTGGTTGGGATGGTGGAGAGGATGGGGTTAGGGGCGTTTCTGGAAAGGAAAGTCAGGCAATTTAGAGCGTGGCGAGGTTGTTGTATGTGTTTGTGTATATGAATAATGCGTTATGGGGTAAGTATGTGTAAATCATAGTGAAGGGATGGTATATAAGGAGTGAAGTCTCGACATATGAATTTATCAACATTGAAATAGTCCTTGTTACCACACGACTTCCTCCTTTTTCCCACCCTCATCACAACTACATCCACAACCATCGCATTAACTCTGATATCTCCCTCCTCTCAAACCCACACACATACACATACAATGCACATCCCACCACCCCTCGTCTTCGCCCTCCTCCCCCTCCCCCTCACCCTCGCCGCCCCCCCAAACCCTCCACACATAACCACCCTCTCCACCTCCGGCACAGGCTGCCCCTCCACCTCATCCTCCGTCCACGCAGACTCCCAAGTCCTAAGCGACACCACAAGCTTCACCTTTACAGCCCTGGCGGGTGACTCAACAGACAACTGCGCGCTGCACATCCAGTCTGCGGGGGGGAGTGCGGGCTGGCAGGTTGCGGTTAGGGAAGTGGGATATACGGGGGACGTGGTGTTGAAAGGGGATAGTAGTTTGGATGTTATTACGCAAGTTTTTTGGAGTGAGAGGGCGGGGGAGACTGTAAGTTATATATCTTCTCTTTTATTCGATTTGTCAAGTCAATTCCCTGTGTTGGAAATTCACTCGCCTTAATCCAGATTTCCGGGGAACTCTTTTTTCCCTTTGACTTGTTCTTTTCTTATTTCTTTTACTCGATGCTGGAACGGGTATGGCTACCATGCTGCTCATACATTGTCCAAGCTCATAGCAGTCTTGCGAGCAATGCCATGGTACCACGTCCATAGCACCCATGACACCATACCCACACCACACACACCCCGACAAACAAGACTAACACCACCTTCCTCAACCACAGGCAACACTTACATCCTCACTACCCTGCACGGGCCCCTCACTCTCCGCCTCCGTCACCCTCCGCAGCACGACTTCCGATCTCAAGTGGAGTAAATGCACAACCAGCGATGGGAATCCCGGGATCTTGAATGTCAATTTCAGACCAGTGGTGCAAGGCGAGAGCGGGACGTATGCGTTTAAGAAAGGAGTTTGGGGATTGGTTTGGCGGACTTGTT
>MU006361.1:20833-83598 GCA_010093695.1 Plenodomus tracheiphilus IPT5
GAGAGAGTTTTCTGGGATGTGGTATAGAAGAGATGAAAAAGCGTCATTTGCTAGAAGAGACCGATTTCCTGGTGACTTAGAAGACATGTTTTGAACTTTGATATTTCCAAACCGCCAACTATGGTGCTATCTTCTGCTCATCTCATCGTCCCCACAATCAATCATTATGCAGATGCAGAGATCATAAGGTATGTGTATCGGATGCCCCCAAACGCCCGAAGCAAACAAGTCCCACACAAGAGAGATAGAGGAGAAACCGAAAGTGCTGCAAGCAATAACAAGAAATGAAGACACATCATCTGTTTCTCCGCCTCGTATTCAACAGCGTGCAATGACGTAAAGAGATGACCGTGCATGGTCGTGTGCATTGTATACAATTCCACATCAGCGAGCGGCGAAACATCAAGGGTGCGCAGCATCCATCCGTCGTCCTCGCGTTCTCCTACTTCGAAACCCCAATCTGAGTCGATGTGATAACGACGAAAAATGTCTCATCTGCAACAAGCGAAAGCCAAGTAAGTGGATGTCCAAGAAAGTAGTGGGCCGGTACCGATATCGGTACGGAGAGAGGAGAAAGACATCTAGAAAATCATCGATCGAACCTGCTCCCTACGTCCTGAACTACCATTCTCCCGAGGCCGTGGCGCAGGAGCTTGTGAGATGCGCACGTCCTTCGCCGGAGGAGCTGGAGCGTTGGATTGTGTTCGCGCATGGCCCTTGACAGGACTTGAAGGAACTGACTTGCTGTAGGAGGCGGTATCGGACTGGGTACGTTGATGACTGGGTCGCCTGGTGTTGCCGTTCTCCTGGAGTGGCTTCGAAGGTGCGGCTGGTGCGCCGCTCTGTGATCGTGCAGCCTTCTCCTTTCGCTCCTTGTCGAGTACCATGGCGGCCCAGCCTTTGTTGGTAGCGAGATCTTTGCCCACGGTCTCGGTGAGGACCTTCATCCAGGCCTCCTTCTGCTCACGGCTATCGGCGTAGAAGTCGATTACCTCGCCATTGGCAAATCGGATGCGGAAACCTTCTTCCACGAACATGTAGCCCTCCTCATCTTCAGCAAAGCCAGACTTACGGCGCCCACCAGCTTTAGTAGCTGACGGTTGCTGGAGGGCGCTTTTGTCGTCAAGCAGCTTTGAAGCTTTGGCGAGATTGATGGTAGCGCGGGGCTGACGAGTGGACTCATGGTATGCGGTGAGCTTGGTGCCATCAAGGCGGAAGAAGCGACGTCGCCAGTACTGTGACAAGGTTAGATATGATGCAGATGGACAATCGAGAGGCACGGCACTTACTGGACAGTCGCCACCTTGTTGGCTCAATGTACCCTCCCATGAGATGTTCTTTACCTGCTCAGCAGCCTTTAGCTCACGAATGCATGCGTTCATGCTCTTTGGCATGTCATCATCCGTTGCGCCCTTTGGCTTCGGTACATAGAGCAGTTGGAGGGTGAGCTTGCCAACGCGATAAGGCGGCCTTCGGACAACACCACCACGCTTGCTCTTGACACTGCTTGCGCTAGCATTGTCTACAGCCCATTCATTGAAACAAGGAACATCTACCGTGTACGGACGGCCGTAAGCTTGGGACTCGTAGTTATTCAGGCACACGTATGCGCGACCGAAGGAACCGTCTGGCCCGACCAAGTCGTGCAGAAGATCCCACGCAGTGGCCTGATGGTTGCGCTTCAGAGCGGCTTGCGCCTCTTGTTGCTCCTGCAGTGCGAGGCGCTCAGCTTCTTCCTGGGCCTTTCGCTCTTGCTCTCTGCGTTTCTTTGGTGATGAGAGGAGGTTGCGGAAAGTAGATTGAGACTTCTTGTGGTTGACGGCCCTCAAAGGTGCTGCTGTAATCTGCGGCACTGGCGGAGGCTCAAGCTTGGTCTGGAGAGTGAGCTGAAACTCCAGATCATCCAGAACGACAAGTTCAAATTCTTGGCCGATTGGAGCTGATTGCCCAAGTTCGAGCCAAGAGGTTGTAACGCAATGCAGCCCGTTGTCTAGTGTAAGCTGGAATTGCGTGCGTTCGGCTATTGAAAAGATTAGCATACTATATAACGATGGGCAAAGGAGATACTCACTCTTCGGTAAAGGCAAATCGAGGTCTTTGACACCTACAACCTTCACGAAGACCCTTCCTCGCTCTTCTCCATCCTCAAATTCCTCGTCGCCTTGCTCAGCAACAGAGTCAAGACCGTTGGAGACGGCGGACTCTTGACCAGGAAGAGGAGGAGCAGGGTCCAACGATGCACGAGTGCGGCGCCCAGACGCCGTTCGAATGCTCTTTCGACGTGGCTTACCATTCCATGGTTCTTTCGTCCACGCAGGTTTGCGCTCAGCGCTCGACTTGCGTGCGTTGGCTCTGCTCGTCTTCTCAATCACACCATCTGCGCTCATAGGACGCTTCTCGTCACTGAAGTGACGACTGCTGGCCACTACCATCTTTGTGTTCTCGCGCATCAGGTATCCCTTCTGCTCACAGACACGTTTATTAGCGGGATTGTTCCTATATGCAAACCCAGTGTTCCAGATCTGGCTTTCCGCGTCATGTGCAGCAGCTCTAGACATAGAAAGACGGGCGAAAGAGGGTAAAGGAAAAAGGTTAGGTACCTTCTGCGTTGCAATGATGTGATCAAACTCCCGATCCAGACCAAAGCTGAGATCGTGGGACTCTTCTCCAAGGTTGAGATCACCGAGATTGAGGTCTAGCATACGATTCTCCTTGTTTGAGATGCTGATCTGCGAATCTTCATCTTCCACATTACCCATTTCGAGGACAAGGGACTGGCGGTTAGGACTTCTCTCAGGAACTGGTGGAGCATGGCTGCCGCTCACTATGCGGCGAGTTGCTGCCATGTCGACTTCGTCTGGGATTAGTGATGGGCGGGTCTTCAACCTACCACCTGCGCCCCGAATTGTCGCTTCACGCTGAGGAATCTCTGGCGAATCCTCTTGGGGGGGTGGCGACATGGCAACTGGGTGACGAATAACCGAATCTGGTGTTCCAGGCTCCTCGTCGGATTCCAGATCATTCACAGTGTTATCTTCTGGTGTAGCTGGGCGACGAAGGAAATCGCGCATTGCATCCATCTTGGGAGCAGTATCCATCGGACTGGGGGCAGTCGCGAATGATGACTTAAGAGGATCAAGGTTGAGATCCATGTCCTCTTTAGCATCAAAAGATGAAAACAGTTCATCCTGACGGGCTTTCTTCTCCTCGGCAGCTGGGGACATGTTTGCAGGAGTAGGTGTTGGTGGGCCAGATGAGTCAATCGTGCTCTGGGAGGTGGGCTGCTCTTCAGGGTGTGGAGATGTAGAGTATTGGCTTTCATCATCTTCCACAGGCTCCTCCTTCACAGGATGCCGAATGACAGAAGACTCGCGCTCATACTCCTCAAGCACGGACAGTTCTGTGCCGTCAACCTCTGTCATGCCAACTCCATCGACATCAGTCGCATCAGCATAGCTATAGGCATCAAGAACGCTGTCGGCCTCGCTTTCAGGGACGGCGGATAGCTGCCCTGGAACCTCGTCAAAGTTAGAGGATGCCTCACGAGAGGGGATGGGAACATCGGGGTCCAGATCGGCGAGGTCGCCATAGCTGCGTTCCGGACTGTACTCGGCATCATACTCATAGCTGTCACCTTCTTCGTAGTCTTCAAAGGTACGGCTCTTCACTCGTCGAAGGATCGACTCTCGGGAGATGCGCGGTGTCTTGTGCTCATCGACTGTGATTTCGGTCTCCGTGACCTCGATCTCAGCAACGTGTACCTCGACACTCTCCTGTACCGTCTTGTGGTTGTGCGTCTCCTGAGTAGGCGTACTAGTATTGGTACGATTGTCGTCGAAGTTCATCAGTCGCAGTCTGTCTTCGAGTGACATGGAGCTTTCGCGGAAATTAAGCAGATCTGCTTTGGAGATACCAGCGGCCTTGGGAGGCGAAGGAAGAGTCCTTCGCGCGTCACTGACACGCTCTGCTGCAGCTGAGAGCCCGATGCTGGAATCGCGTCTTCGTTCAGGGAGCTGGATGCCAGGTAGGGGTGGCAGTGGCCTGGACTCGCCGTCGGACTGAGTGGAGCCTCGACGAGCTTCGGTGACTGCGCCGTTTGTTCGCGCTGACGGCATTGGGCTACTCTCGGGCTGATCGAACACATCATCATACAGGTCTGTCAACGAGGTGTTCGCAGCCTCGGGGCTCATATGACGCCAATCCTCAGGCAAGACTACAGGTGTTTTGTCTGTGTCCTCTAGGGAGGCATCGAAGCTGTCGTCCTGGTCAAAACTCATCTCATCTTCCGTCTCTGTCTCCGACTCGTAGCTGCCTTCTCGCGAGACTGAAGCCACAGAAGGATCGGGTGTGACCATTTCGTACTCCGTGATCATAGGTGGAGCAGTGTCGAAGGTCACACTCTTAGCATGACGGCGCAATGGGCGCGGTGTCTGATGCTTCAACTCATCGTCATCGGACATGATGCTCTCGTCTGGGTTGTAGTGTGGCGAATTGAATCGGCCATTGCTAACAAGAGAGGACTTGGTAGGAGAGGCCCGGCTTTCTGGTGGTGAAGGCTTCTCCTTTGAAGGCGACGAGAATGGTGACGACAAGTGAAGCTTCGTGGGGGATGCCTTGGAGGGGTTCAGAGTTGGGATCTTGCTTAGGCTTTCCCTGTGTCGGTGACCCATGGCACTGTCACTCTCGAGTCGCAGGCCATTTAGTCCGTTGCCGCCGTATGCATTGCCTTGCACCGCGGTGCTCAAGGGTCGTCCAGTAGCAAGGGGCCGGTCGAGTGGCTGTACTGCAGTCGGATCGTATTCGTACTTTTGCTCGCGGGCGAACATGCTGCTGTTCTTGACACGTGACTGCTTCTTCAGGTTTTCGATGGAGTTGCGCTTAGGGGAGAGCAGGGCGGGCGAGCTGCCTTCATACTCGTTCTCAGATGTGTCGAAGCGGCTCTTGGGGGAGACGGTCTGCTCTTTCCAAAACAAGCGTGGGCTGTTTGCGAAGGGCGAGGAATCTCTGAAGGGTGAGCTCTCCTTGGTAAGGTAGGGCTTCTGAGCCACGTTAGCTTTTCCGCATGGAAGGAATGCAGTGCGCCGAGACTACCTTTGTTGACTGGTTCCAGCTGGGAGAGTTCCTCCTCTGCTCGGTAGGACCAATCTCAGACAGAGGACGGCCGGTGCCCTTGGTAGGAGAGGCAGTCGGCGTCTTGTTTATGCGCAGCGGCGACACCTGTAGTTGCCATGATGAGCAGGCGACTCGCGGCGAACATCAACATCAGTGGGTTCGGAGGCTTACCGCTTCGTTGCGCGACATGCTGACTGGCTGCTTTGCACCGTTCTTTGTTGTCGATGCGGCACGGCTGTGTGCGTCGTGGTGGAATGTTTGCGAAGAATGGAGGCTCCCTCGAGGAGTATGCACAGGGCACTTGCTAACGGATGGATACGCGCGCTGATTAAATATGGAAATGTGAAGTGAAGGTCATCTACCACGCGCAGGCGCTATTGAGCGATCGATGGAGAAGTGGGAGAAGATGCAGATGCGCGGTTGATATGGTTGGGCCACAGGCGCTATCAGGCCAAACACGACTGGGATGCGGGTGAGAGTGGGTTTGTTTATGCCAAGGAATCGGTTGTCGCAGTGATGGCAGCTGCGACCCGCGCACTTGCCGTATCTGCAATCTTAGCGCCGTCTGTCCCGCGACTTGGCTCGCGAAATCTGGGAGCCGGATCTTCGCCGGGGCAGCGCGCCGGACGTCACCTCACCGCGCAGCCATGTGGCTTTCGTATTCATAGCCAATTTTCCTCTGACCTCAGGCAATCGTTTGCTGCCCGCCGCCATGCTGCGCCAGATATCCCGCTCCTGCCCCTTTTGCGAGGTGCGATCGCTGCTGGGACAGCCGCCGCGCAGTGTTGCGCACGGTAGGCTGCTGCAAATTCGGCTGTATACCCAGGTCCAACGAGACGGTTCGCGCGAAAAGCAGCGCGAAGGTGGAAGAGAAGGCGACCGCGAAGGTGGAAGGCCAGGCCAGCGTGAAGTTGGAAGAGATGTCCAGCGTGAAAGAGGAAGAGAAAGTCAGCGTGAAAGAGGACCTCGTGATGGTGCTCCTTCCCGGTTTTCTTCCAGGCCTGGGCCACCAAGACCATCGAGGGGCCGTGACACGCCTCGACCGTCACGAATGGTACTCTCGGACAATGTAGCCCACTCGCCACGATCCAATGACAGACCTGCAAGGAGAAAGGAAGACGCATTTGGCTTTCTCAACCGCACAGAGGTGCCTCGTGGCCTGGAGAAAATACGGGAGCAAAGAGAAGCGCGGGGCGGTCGGCCTGCAACTGGTCGAGATGACGGCAAGAGGAGAACAAGATCAGAGCCATTCCACGCCCTGAAGATGCAAAGCTCCTTACACCAGGTGCCCTATAGCAACCGGTCTGCAGTGAAACGCCAGCTCGAAGAGTACGACTCCTTCGACAAATTCCCCCTCGCCGAGCCCATACTACGCGCAGTCAACGATGCTCTCCCAGGTCTCGAATACCGCAATCCCACGCCCGCACAGGCTGTCGCCATCCCAGCGCTCCTCGGTCTATCGAAGACCGTCCGTACAAAAGTGAAGTCAAAAAGGTCAGGGCCAGAGACATTCCTCCTCGCAGCAGAGACTGGCTCAGGCAAAACGCTGGCTTATCTTCTGCCTACACTCGATGCAATCAAGGCTGAGGAACTCCAAGAGAAGGAAGACGCAGAAGTACAGGCCGCAAAAGACGCTGAAGAATCAGCTGCCAACCCCCAGGAGAAGCGAGACGACATGTTCGCTGCGCCAGAGCCTGAGCTCAACAAGGCGGTTGACCCAGCCCGCCCCCGTGCCATCATCCTGGTTCCCTCCGCCGAACTCGTTGCCCAGGTGGGCGCCGTTGCAAAGTCTCTCTCACATATTGTAAAATTCCGCGCCGCACCCATTTCCGCGAAAATGTCTGCAAACGTCATTCGCAATCAGCTATTCAATCCCAATGGCGTAGATATAGTAATCAGCACCCCGCCCCTTCTCGCCAGCATTGCAGAAAGTAATCCCAATATCCTCGCCCGTGTGACCCACTTAATCTGCGACGAGGCAGACTCGCTCTTCGACCGATCGTTCAAGCCCAGCGTCACCCAGATCCTGGAGCGGGCAAATCCCTCGCTCAAGAAACTAGTCTTGTGCTCCGCAACTATCCCGAAGTACTTGGATAAATACCTCGCCGACAAGTTCCCCGATATGCACCGCCTCGTCACACCAAACTTGCACGCCGTTCCTCGACGAGTACAGCTTGGTGTTGTAGATGTAAACAAGGACCCCTACCATGGCAACAAGATGCTTGCCTGCGCCGACACAATCTGGCAGATAGGAAAGTCCTCTGGCGAATACGATCCAGAAGAAGGGAAAGAAGCGATACCAATCAAGCGCATCCTTGTGTTTGTAAATGAACGCGAGGATACAGAGCAAGTCGCAGAGTATCTTAACAAGAAGGGCATCGACGCGCTCGCGTTCCATCGAGACACAGACCCAAGTCGACAAGCCAAGACACTCGCCTCGTTCACTGGCTCCGGCTCCGCGAAAGAGATCAAGCAGACCGACGAATCTGCGCGTCCAGCGAAGTCAGAGCTAGCGAACAAGCGCAGTTTGCCCAATACCAAGGTTATCGTTACCACAGATCTGGGCTCGCGCGGTATCGATACTGTGTCTGTGCGCCACGTCATTCTCTACGACGTCCCACATACAACGATCGACTTCATTCACCGTCTCGGCCGCACAGGTCGCATGGGTCGACGCGGAAGGGGTATTGTACTCCTTGGACCGGGTGATCGAGCTGACGTTGTCCGAGAAGTCAGGGAAGCCATGTTTAGGGGTGAGGCGCTCATCTAAGATTTTCACCAGTAAATACCTATGTAAAGCAATGTACATGTACAAATATACCCACGAATATCACGAAGCCTATAAGACAAAATCAGAGTGAATATCTCTGCTCTAGATCTACGATTGCGGTTCAATCTTCTTTGATGGTTGTTAATATCTAGATGTATATGGCGAAATGAATGGTAAATTAATAGTCTGCGATATGTTGAGTGATGGTTCCCTGCTGCTTACGCAGAAACAGACCAGAAGTGCACAAGAATATGCAAAGCTGCCCTAGTGTTGGCCAAAAAACTGTACTCTAGCTGACAACGAAAGTCTCAGCCACAGCAAAGGTGATATGAATCATGAGAACTGGGAAGATTGTGACTGCTGTCAATGAAGTCATGTAAACTAGGAGCGGTATGTGGCACGTCCACCGTTATCAACAGTGGCTTGGGCTGGAGTTATGACACTCAGTGTCACGAAAGAGTAACTCGTTGACAGGTATGACTGATACTCTGTGTCGGCATTGGAAGGTCTTCATGATCTGAATGACTTGACACCTGCAGGCAATCTAGTCACGCAGTCGTGATGTTACTCATAATCTGAAATGACTGTTCTCTTTTGACTTCAGCATCCTTTGAGTACTACAAAGCTGAGGTATTGTACCATCCATTATTGACATAACTTCCCCACAAGCCCATCTATCCATCCAAAACCGCAACCTGTAAAACCATCGAATTATCTGCCTAAAGATGTTCATCATAGTCCACGCTATTCAAACCCCCAAAATCGCGCCTAACCTTGTCTATACCACGCAGCCAATAGCTGTCTTTTATGACAGGGAGAAAGCTTTTGAAGAGTTCGAAAAGGAATGTCTACGCTTTGACAAACGAATCATGACCCGAAGCCCATCGGAAGCAGGTCCCTTCTTCGAGGAGTACAACCCCATACGCGTGAACTTCTTTTGGGATACTGAGAATGATCCGCTACCAAAAAAGGCGGAGGGGTTGTTTGTAGTGGAGGCTCCACTCATGGATAAGTGTGAGCATGAAAAGTAGTAACTGCTTATTGCGGCAAAGGATGGAATCGGTTACGGAGTTTCATTACGAGAGCAGGAGACGATATAGATGTAGGAAATCTGTCTGTAGCTATTTCGTCTTGACATGAGTGTTGTGTTTTCAGACGACTAAATCTATTTTACATTCTTGTAGAAGTCCGCATCCTTCTCCAAATTGTCATACACACTCTCTGTTCCTTCATACTCATTCCGCAGATACATACTCCTAAACTTTCCCACCTTCTCATCTTTCTCCGTAAACACCAAGTCTTCTGGGTCATGGATCTCGATCTTTTGATCGACATGGACACCTGCATCTTCCGCGTGCACATTAATGAGTCCTGGGATCGCCATAGTATGCTTCATGCGCTCTTGTACCGATGCGCTGTCTGGCGAGTGGAAGATAAAGTAGAGTAATGAGGAGATCTTGTGCCGATAGAAAGTAAAGCTTGGTTTGGTCGTGGGAAGGAGAGTCGTAACCTCCTCGGCTGATATGTCTGTGACGGCGGAGATTAGAACGATAGTCTCTGTCGTTATGTCCACTGTCTGCATTCAGTCAGTAAGAAGGATCACGCGACAATATACGAGTGAGTACGCTACCATTTGCACAAGACTGCCGGGTCTGGACATTGCACCGAACACCTCCAGGGCTTCTCCAGATATCTTGTTCTTCATACGCCGATCGCAAGCGCGACATTTGCTTTTCTTGTACCCTATATCCTGCACTTCAGACATCGCGTTCTGATAGTCTTCACACTCGTCTGTCATAGCGGAGGCAGATTTGATATTGTCGTCTCGCTCGTCCCACGCGCGTACGTACGCAACCTCCCCGATTTCTTTGCAGATCAACGATTGCGCGAAGTTTTGTTTTCCCAGTTGGCGTAGGAATTCATCTCGGTTGTCAAGGAGGAATCGGCGTTGATTCTCTGGTGCAAGATATGGTAGGAAGGTGATCGCGACAAGCGAGTCATTGTGGCGAAGTAAGATATATAATGCGGTACGCGGATCAAGATGGATCTCGAGAGCATTGAGATTGGCTTGGAATGATGAGGCTGGTTCAACGCGAGGGATGGATGTCAATGGCTTGGGTTGACAATCTACCAATGAGAATAGCAAAGCAAATGCAGTCGCATCGCCGAGGAAGTCGTCGAAAGCACTTGTGGCCGCCTTATCTAGAGCTATTTATGGTTAGTAACAGGTGTTGCTATCGTTAAATCACGACGTTACTGAATTTTTGGTTTCCCATTGTCGCTTCGGCTTGCTTGCTCTGGAAATGAGTACACGCGATCCTTGAGAGACAAGTCGTCGCCAAGGGTTGACGTGGTTGCCTGATTTCAGCTCCGAGGTTCGCGATAACCTGTAATCAACAAGTAGGCAATACAGAGGTCAGTGGAACGTATTCCAGAAGATAGTAGGTGTAGGTCTGAGAATTCAGGCAGACATCAGAACATGACAGATAGCCCTGTCAGTCCGGTGTACGTAGAGCTGGGTATGTTATGCCGGATGAGACCTGATTGGGACCTTGAACTGATCAGAAAATTATCTGGCATAGGTTTATCGCACCTTTTAATTGTATTGTTGCCTCCGATATTTGGCAAGTGCTGGCGACGCGTGCCGACGCGGTAAGCGGAACTCCGCAATGTGGCGGAGACACACGCGGTGTGGTCACGCAAGATAATCACAACGCATAAAGATGGACAACATAAGCAAGAAAAAGACATTTGTTCATTCAAAGCATATGAAGGATTCCAGGAGAATCCCAGACGAGCTCGGAACATTACCTAGGTAGCAGGAAGCTGTCCACAAGGTCTCTTGCCCTAGTCGCAACTGCAAAGATAGGAGAATACCAACAGCCGACAAATCCTCAGTCGCATCCATGATACTATAAACGCATACCGCAATTGTGTTTGTAAGAATTCAAAGGTTCCGAGGGCCACAGATACCCGCCTGTTCTACCACAAGCTCGAACTGGTCGCCGCCGATGCCATGCCCCTTGAACTTGCTTTCCCAACACGCTTCCTTACCATTGTTTGACGAATCCAAAGAGCGTAAATACCCATTGAGGCTCCTCAGATCCTGCTCCTGCCACTTCACAGTGAGCATGTTCTTCGGTTCCTTCTCGTGACTGATTTCTAGCTGTTGGTCGCGAGCTGCACGATTCGCCAAGGAGAGCGAGGTGTAAACTTCCGAGCGAATGAGCGGGTGATAGACAAGTAATGGAGAGCGAGTCTTCACAATACTGCCTTCGGAGTCCGATTCCTCAAAGGGGCTTACCACTTTGTGTAGACGAAGTATGTATACGATACTTGAGATGAACGACGTACGCGTCAAACCCCGCGTTATTCGATTGGCGAGCTTGGAGACGTAGTCGCGCTGTACCCAAATCTTGACGAAATGCTCCTTATAGGGATTGTCAAAATGCGCGAAGCTCGCCTTGCAGATCATGCAACCGTATTCATCTATTTTGCTGCTCCAATCCGACAATGTATTTTGGGAGTGCCAAACGCCCTCCTCGCGCACACGTCGAAACAGCTTCTCGACCTGGTTGTTTGCTTCATTGATGCCGGTGAAAGGACGTGAGATGACATCGACTTCCTTCACGTCGTACTCATCCTGCGCATCTGACCACCTGCGTTCAAATACAGAGTACTCATAGTATGGCTCAGCATCTGGGGCATCAATGATCGGCAGGAGCTCGATTTTTTCGAATTTGTCCGCGAGGCCATGACCACGATCTTGAGAAGTAACCTCGATATTGGAGGTACCGCGTACGGGCCCTTTATATGGTGTATGTTGCTGCTGATGCTTCTTACTCAGGTTGGTGACGCGGTCAGGACGTACAATTGATGAAACTGGGATGGCATCGTCTCCGGCTGGCGGCGTGGCATTGCCCGTGATGCTGTCATGTCGGACGTTGAGCGACACTTTTGAAGAAAAATTCTTGTCTTTCGGCTTCACTTTCTTGCTTGTCTCATATGCTTGCAGCGTGCGCACATCTTTTGTGCAAAGATCACCGGCCACTCCAGACGTCTTCTTTGCGACACTAGTGGACGGTTCTACTGCCGGAATTTGCAACTCTGGCCGCGAGAAAGCCTGAACGACTAAGGCGTAATCAGGATTAAGCGCTGATTTTGATTGTAATACAATGGGCATATCGATGGCAGGATTATCAACTAGCAGCCTTTTGCCATCATCAGTAGCAATCATTGTAGCCACACTAGCCTTTTCCTTGCTATTTGTAGTATCTTGGAATCCTGGAGACGTAGACGGCTTCTTCTTCTTCAACGGAGCGGTGTTTTCGATGTGGTCACCCACCATGTTATCGATCTTACGCTTCTGGGTATACTTTGGCCCAGGCTTGAACTCTGAGGCCGTCTTGTGGGAGGTCGACTTCAAGTCCTGTCTTTGACCCCGCCCAGGTAATTGATCTTGCGCTAGACCTTGGGCTAAGTGCTTGGTTTCGCCAGCTCTTGGCAAGGGCTCTTGCGAACGGTGCAGCGACTGTTTCGCACGCGGTGGGCTAATAGTCTTGGGTGACAAGGAAGATATCGACGATCTCGCAGACGTAGTAGCGCTGTCTTTGGCTCCGTGTTGCTGTACCTGTAGTGTTGTATTGGAGCTCCCGGCTCTCGTCTCCTGGAGCGTAGACCGTAGAGGGTTATGAGCAACCTCCTTCTTGTGACCCACTCCAGGAGCCGGAGATGTTCCTAGGCCATGCCTACCTTTAGTTCGGGGAGATATCGTTGAACTCAAGTTTGGCTGCATGCGTTGACCCACATTGCTCTGCGCTGGGAGAGCTTGCGATCGGCTCGCGTCTTTCGAATTGTTTATTGCAACAGGTGGTCCGTGCCGTGAAAATGGAGGCGTTACATGATCGTCTGCCTGTTTCGCGTGCTCTGATATAGCCTTCGGAGGCCCTTGACGGAAAGGATTCGCGGTTCGACCGAGCAATTTACTCAAGCGAGACTTGTTGAGTTGTTTAGTGTTGGGTGCACGTTTATTAGTGGATGTCCCGACAGGCGGTTGTGGCGGTAACACCAACTGTGAAGTTGGAATAGCTCGTGGTTTGTGGCGTTGGTCGTCGTTGACAATGTCCTCTGAGTCTTCCGTGTCGCTGTCGTCGCTCAGAACGAAGCCGCCTTTGGTTTTCGGTAGCTTCCTGTTCTCCTGCGCAACAACAGTATCATTCGGCCTAACCGCGTCTCTTTCAGTTTTGTTCATACGTTCTATAGGCTTGGAGGTCAGGCCTTGGCCGGAACGATCACCACTTAGCATCGTTTGGGCCACTGTCTCTTCATTTAGCCGTCAAGGTCTTGCGAGATTTGAGCTTGAACACTTACAAGATTGCTGGCGCAAGTTACTCTCTATGTTTGAGTTGCTACTGCTTTCATCTGCAATCCACTCTTCGGATTTGGGATAACGCCGTGCCTTACGCTTGCGTGCCTGGCGTGATGGGATGTGATTCTTGTCGTGTTGAACTAGAAGTTGCGGAGCGGCGCCGTCGTCGGCGCTCGTTGCGTAGCCGACTAACTGACTTAGAGACGGGTGGACCTGCGGAAGTTTCGGGTTCAAAGTCTGAGTAGAGTCTGGCCCTTTACTTGGCATGGCTTGTACTCGTGGGTGAGTCCCAAGGCTCTCGTCCAAGAGAGAGTCATGATGCGCCAGTGTGAATGAGCTGTCCTTCAAGGTGAACGAGGCTTCAATAGCACTGAGTTCTGGAGCACTGCTCTCACTGTGGCCTTTTTGTTTTCTCATCTGCGGCTGTCGTGTCTTTCTTTGGTTGCTCGTAGGTCCTCCCTCGCGAACAACTGTTGTACCAGGAATGAGCGATCTCTTTGTGTGGTTAGTAAAGGTAAGATATATGTAAGGATACAAAGTTACATTAGAAGTCATAAGGAACACATAATCGGTCGCTGAGATTGCGTCGGAATCCACGTGATGTGTCATATCAGCAGGCATGTCCGGGGGCGGAGGTGTACAAAACAGTGGAGAATGACTCCTCGCCCCTAGGCGACTAATTTCGGCACAGAGTTCCATGCCGTCATCCAATAGAAATCTACTCTATTAATCGAGATGCTGAAAGTGGTTTAAGAGGTGTGTTGTCAACGAAGTGAGATCGGAAGCGCTTCCCGCACCATGTACGGGCCCCAGGCAAACGCCTTGCAGCTCGTTGGCGCGAACATGATCCTGGCCATTAGTCGCACGAGTGTAGTCTTAGGCCATTCGTCGCAGGTCATACCATAGTATGCAAATACTGTTCTGATGTACTCACCTAATTGGGAGGGGTGTGACCGCTTGAATCTGGTTGGCGGAATATGTGACAGTTACAACATCACTATACAATACCTCGCTCAGACTTGCCGTTGAACTACATCTCCCAGTATATTATCCTCGGTGAGAATAAAGTTATCGCAAACTGCACATAGCATCTTGTAAATAGACAGGAAGTGAAGGCAGTCGTTATATTGACCGTAGACGGACAGAAAACTGTACATCGTTCCAACACCCAACTAGATAGCAGATTCGTGCTTTTTCTGCAAGCCGGAAGAATCGAAAATGCCAACATGTGTTCATACGGGAAGAACTCATCAGTCCGGCAGCTTGTAGCAATCTTGCGGGTCGTTTGTTTCATGGCAATCGCGATTCGCTTCTGGCGGCCAGTTTACGCATGCGAATTCGCGTCTTTGATACAGGAGTCAAGGATATCTTGAAGGAAAGGGCTGAAACAAAATTGTTCGACGCAGACATTGATACAGGCAGAACAAGACGAGGTTGGGTATTGACGATGCTTAGTCATGCTCTAACTGAACTTAACGTTAGCGTCGTACCCACAATTTTTGCAATGCTTTCGAAACCTCCAAGTTTCGACATGGCCCGTGTGCACCGTGTGCACCGAAATATCAGGGACGACAGGTATGGACGCGGAATTCGAGCATGGCGTGGGGTCACCAGTGCCAGAGAAGGTGCTGCGTGAGCTTGCTAGGAGTGTGGATAAAGCTTTACCCAATGTTGGACAGCGAGACTCAGTGGATGCTGTGAAGTAAGGATGCAAAGTCCGTGAGCTATAGGGGGGATTATCGAACATCACTGACGAAATACACTAGACAGCTACACAAAGTGATCGACCCCGTGCTCGAGACTGCAGATATCGCGGATCTGGATTCAGGTCATCGTGCTGCTGCATCCAACGCGCTCTGTGCTATCGTTGATCATTGTCGAACTACGGGTTCTGAACTTGTATGCAATGCTGTTCTGGAGGACTCAATCTGGCTGAGGATCTTCCAAATCTATCTTCACAGATCAGGCGAGGCCAAAGGGAAGTCTATGAGACAGATTCTTGTGACATTGACGAACGCCATCACGAAAGATCAAAGTCCAAGGGCTTGTGCGCTTCGGAAGCGAGCTGCTGGCACATTTCTGGATATCATATGCGAACGACAGGATCGTTTCAAAGTAAAGCCAGCTTTACAAGGTCTTGCGCATTTGTTGCTCAAAAAAGCTGTTTCTATAGCACAGCTAGTTCACATATACGACGAGCAAGTTGCTGCATCGTCGCAAGGTTCTGGAGCATCCGCTAGCCCGCAGACGCTTTTCAACATCTTTCTGGGATGGATCGTACATCATGAGACGGCACTTTCGGCCGGTCATCTAATTCGAAATTTCCTCGTTGAAGCCCGGCGATTGCCTGATTATAGCTTCAGCACAGGCGATGGCTCCATATTGCCTCTTTGGATAGCACCCGTAATCCAGACTCTTCGCGACTGGCCGGACCGTTTACTTGAGTTCAAGACTCATGTTTTCCCCCACTGTTTCCTGCCCAATATCGACGAGTACCTACGCTTCCTCTCCGTTCTAGACTTCGCAACGCATGTCCAATCGCTAGGCACGATACCTGTGCAACTACGCGAATCCAACGGATATCATTATGGGCTCAGCAAGGAAGAACAGTTCAAAATCTTACTCGCCACTATTGAGAGTGGAAAGGAGCTCTCGGTTATTCGTGATGTCGGTGAGCACACCTAATTATCGATTGTTACAGCTCTGAAGTATTCCTAACCGAATGAGTAGATCGAAAAACCTCTAGCAACATTGAAGTTCACGAGGGAGCATTGTTCCTACCTGACACTATATTTGCTATCTGGATGTCGCATGCTGAGCCTGAGGTTAGACTCGCCGGCATGTTCCTCTCGATATACTCCGTGTCGGTCACGAAACCACTGAATTATGGCGTCCTGAGAGCGCTAAAGCAGAACCTTGTGCATCTTCATGCCGATACCGATCCGTACTTTCGCCGCGAGGTTCTTGGTAATACGCAAAGACTTTTCGATCGACTCCGAGCTTGCACCGCTACAGCCGCAAGAGCCCAGTCCAAGGCAGTTGCAGCCAGTCACAGCCGGATGCCGATTCCGAGCATCTGTTACGGACGAGGGATCTCTTTACACAGGCAATTGCAGCGAAATGTAGATCTGGGCCCGCTTGCCTTTCTAGCTTGGTATTTGAGGTTCTTGGAGCGTGAGCTACGTCCAACTGCAACATATCAAAGAAGGATCACTGCGTTGCGAGCACTCACAATTGTCCTACGTTCCGGTCTGGATCCAGGAGTACCAAAAACAGAACTCTCTAAGTCCGCACAGGGGCAATTGAACTGGGCTCATGGTGTTCAGATCGCGAATTCAAGACTGGTACGAGTGCTTCTGGATCTCGTTCTGGATGCGTTCGATGATGTACGCGACACAGCCGTGTCAGTGTTACAGCTTTGTCTAACTGCACTTCCACAAAGCAAACAGGATGAGGTGCTTGCCATTATTCCAGGTTTCCTGCAGCGAGCAGAGACTCTCATGCTTCGAACAGGGCGCGCTGATCAAGCAGACGGTGTTGCACGGGCATATGGTTTGATTTTTACTCTCGCCAACAACAGCTTCGAAACCGCAGGCTACACCCACTTCTCAACACAACAAAATTTGTTTGGGTACTTGAATTCGCAACTAAAGGAGACGCTAAAATTTGCCCACAGTAACCTTTCCGAGGCTGTCAACGGCAGACCTGTGCATGGAACGTTTGCTGCGCTGACATACATCGTTGACCAGCCTGGCTTCTATTCCAGCCTAACAAGCGAGCCACAAGAGCACACCAAACAATGGCTAAGAGCACATACTGAGGTTTTAGACAGTATAGACTCGTTGTGGTCGTGCGTCCATCACGTGCTATGTGCAGATGCACCCGAAGGCCATGTTCCGGACGAGATCGAAGACGAAGTTAGCTTGGATACCAAGGAGATACTCAGCTACTCGTGGCGCGGCCTCAAGGAAGCAAGGTAACTCAGCTTCAGCGGTCATCATGTTCCCATCGCTAAGAATTTCAGTACTCTCCTCCGCACCATTGTAACGAAAGCTCCCATTGGTCATGACGATTGCGACTTTTTGACACCTGAATTGTTCGAGCAATTGGGCCGGCTTTGCTTCACCCAACTTCTCGAACTTCGTCATCGTGGTGCCTTCTCTACGGTTTCGCAGACCTTTGCAGCTTTCTGCCGGCGATGCGTAACATCGAAGATCCCGGCGTTACAAGCATTGCCGGAAGTTTGGTATCAAGTAAGAGCTTCCCGGATACCGACGGCCCCAGCTAACGAGTGTAGGACACACTTCGATCCATTCAAGACAAGGCAGATGCTATCACTCGAAGATCAGCCGGCATTCCCGCGCTCATGACGGCATTGCTCGCAGCGGGAGTCCAACCCGGCAGTTCTTTATTCTCTCGTGCCATGCAGGACCTCACTGCCAAGACGCTGGTAGAAGCCAAAAGCGTCAATATTGAGGAGAGTCGATTACCTCAGGTCCACGCGCTCAATTGTATCAAGGAGATCTTCACAACATCTAAGCTGAGTGTAGCATCAGAAGCATACATCGGACAAGGTCTTGAACTGGCCGCCAGAATGCTAAATTCGGAGATGTAACAATCCCTCAGGAACGATTGCCAATCTGGTAACTAACTTGTGATATAGATGGCCCATACGAAACTGTAGTCTGATGCTCTTCAAAGCACTGATCGAAAGACTATTAGGCAGTGACGAAGCGCAAGACTGGAAAGAGCGCGAACGCGCGAAGACCTCACGCTTCTCTTATGACTTCTTTCCCACTTTGCCCAAAATGCTCTCAGATCTTCTCGACCCCAATGGTCCGTTGAAGAAGTCGATGAGTACTACATCAGACAGTACTTCGCCATTTGATCTTCATGGTGCCGAGGGTGTCTTCCCTGCACTTCAGATCTTGCGTCAAGCACGACCGCCGCAGCCTCATCTCGTCACCATTCAAAAAGCGGTGACAAACTTACTGTCAAGCCCGCATTGGCATCTGCGAGATATGGCAGCACGGACTGCGGTGTCGATGCGGCCAATAAACCAGCTTTACGCTGTGACTACGTCTCAGATCTCCACAGTACCATCGTCTACAAATCAACAGCATGGCGTGCTGTTGACTATCAAGTACATGTATATCAAACTGCTGAGAGATGCGTCAGAATTCTGTAAGTTCACTGCATAGGTTTCCACTTTTACGCTGGACATTAACATCCAGCAGCAACCGAAGATTTTGGTACATTGATGAAAGACCTGGGCGTTCAAGCTAAGAGCTGGTATAGTTCGAGTGACTGCCCCTTCATCCGGTCTGCCTTCCTCGACATTGTAGCCGTCTGTGGTTTGACTATGCTACGTCGTACAGATACTTTGTCTATTTTACCCGCATGGCAGGAACTCACAGATGCTTTATCCATCGGTCCGGAATATGCCCTCGGTATCAGCGGTCAGTCTGGGGACTCTCTATACGAAATATCTCTGGCTAGGGTGTTCTTCATCGACCGATTAATCCTCCGTGACGATATGCTCAGTACCGTGGTATCTGAGGATTACCAAGGCATTGGTGAAGCACTCATGTTGCTTGCCACCGACGATGCAGACACTTGTTGCGCAACGCTCGAAACACTCGATACTATCATCAGGCACCAACCAACCAACGATCTCACCATCCCTATCGCGCTCGTTATCGCCCCTTTACACAACGTGATAGTCCACGCTACCGATCTCGAGGTCCTTTCAAAGGCTCAAGCCGTACTGGCAGCAGCCCTCCAAGACGACCATCTACGAACAGACTTCTTCAATGCCATCAGAACAGACCATACCATCCTCACGCTCGAGAAACTAGAATCGCAATGCCTTAATGGACCACCCTCAAACATGCAAAGCGCACTGCACCTCCAAGCCTTCTTCCTCGACCACGCATACAACACCCTCCCCAACCTAAGGCGCACCATCCTCCCCGCAATCGCACGCTACATCCGCCTCCTCCGCAAAACAATCATCGACACCAATCCCTTCGACACCCGCTACGCCGCCATCCAATCCCTCACCGCTATCCCCAACATCTCCACCGCCTCCCCCCTCTCCCCCTCCACAGGCCCTCTAATCCTTGCGCTAGCCCTCCTCCTGCACACCCTCCTCTCAGATGACGACGACGAAATCCGCTTCCTCGCCGCAAAAACAACACACACTTTCCTCCTCCTACAATCCCACCCTCCATCCCAATCCCTCACCGCACCCACACCCCCTATCCCAACAACCAACCGCTTAACCCATTACCTCTGCACCACCTTCCCCTCCACCTCCCCACCCCTCCTCTCAACCGCCCTACGCAACCTAACAAACACACCCCCACACCACCCACTCTTCAGCACCCCCTTCAGCACCACATTAGCAGAGACACGTAAACAAGACTCCGCACTCTTCGCCACGGAAAAGCAAAACCTCTATCACGATCCTACACTCGATACGTTGCATTGGATTCACATTTTGAAATCCACAACACCACCCAGAAGTGTATCCGCTCACCTCTCCGCATGGATTCTCTCCGCTCTCACTTCGCTCACAGATACACTGCGAAGCGAAGGCGATGGCGCACTAGGCTGGTGTAGCAAGAGTGAGGTTTTTGCACTGGTGGGGCGGGTGTTGGGCGGTGTGGATGTCTTGTTTGCATGGGGGGTTGTGGAATGGGGCGAGATTTTGGTGGGGTTGGCTCGGTTTGAGGGGGTTGGGGGGGAGAAGGGGGTTCATGGGTTGGTTTTGCAGAGGGTGAGGGGGATTTTGGGAAGGGAGGTTTTGAGGAGTCTGGGAAAAGTTGAGGGAAGTTTGAGGGGTGTGGGGGTAGGGGTTTAAGCTGGGTGGGATAAGTGGATTTGCGATAGGGGACGTTGAGAGGTTTAGAAAGTCAGGGGATAAAGTAGTGGGTACAAAAGTAATTATGATTTGAATGTGTTGTTACTCCAATCTTCTATCGAACATCTCTTGGAATTTGCGGTAAAAGGATACCCCATCCCGTGCCTCTGTAATAACCAACATCCATGTCCATCAATGAATATATTTCCTTGAAATTCTACCTATGAAACAACAGCTTCAACTCACTCTGCTCAAACTGCCTACTGACCGACCCATACTTGGCCTGCCACGCAAAAAAATAACACAACGCCGCAAGCGGTTGCCCAACTAGACAAAAGCTCAACCAGAAAATCATGTTGCCTACAACCTGCCCACTCGCCCACCGCCACTTTTGCACATGGTCTGTTATGGCGATTAGGGGAATCTGCGCCATCATGCCGAGGAACGCAACACCAATGATATTGTGCGTGGGCACACCGACGAGCAGCTCGTGCAGGATGCCCGAGAATAGAAAGACGAGAATTTGTGCAATGGCGGGGTGCCAACCACGGCCTACAAGGGGAGAGTAGATGTGGCGGCGCATGAAGTTTGTGACGGGTTTGTTCCAGGTGGTCCAGTAGCTACGGATGTTACTTACGTTCCACCAGTCGCCGTAGAACTCTCTGTCCCCAAATGTCATGATCTCTGCGAGCGCATTAAGCGAGGATTGGAATAAGGCGAAGAAGCCGCAGAGCCAGCAAAAGACGGAGATTGTGCTAAGCTTCATGATGCGCTCAGCTATGGAAGTGAGGTTTAGTTCAAGAATCTTCGTGATGCTGTTTTGTAGCAGGGGGGCGGCGTATTGGGCGGATGCGATCCAGATGACGATACTTAAGCCAACGACTTCGAGGAGCCGTTTGAGCACAAAAGTCCAGCGGATGCGATCGGTGCGCGGGTAGACGGGTTGATAGACAAGAGTTGGCGCCCACCAAAAGTAGCAGAGGTTTTTCATGTTGATGTTTTGGGGGTATGGACATGACTTGTAAAGTTCTGGAAGTGGGTCGGCCTGCTTGGGGTGCAGGTATGCGTGTCGAAGGTCGCGGTTTGTGAGGGCGTAAGACATGCACTTGAGGAAGACGATGACGGCGTGGAACTCGCAGAGGGTGCCAATACCTGGGTGGTGGATGTTGGAGTAGACCATCTTGGTAGCAATGTAGAGATTGGCAACGGCGTTGACGCTGTGGAAGAATGCCACCACATGCCACGACGTGTTGAAGCTCTTGAGAGCAGCCGCATAGTCTGCAGGCGTGTCCTCGTCCTTGTTCTTGGATATGCTTCCGTACGCCTTCTTCGCTTGCTGAGCAGCTACCCACTCGATAAGATATGTAACGAACAGGTGCGCGGGAACGAGGAGGTAAAGGGCGAGACCGGTGATGACGTCGGATCTTCGGTAGTCGTGACAGCTGAGGCAGATGAGGACGCCATACTGAACGGATTAGCATGGTACTATTATGGCGAACTGCGGCCTTACCTTTTGCAGGTTTACTATCATCAATCGCAAGTTGGAGACGACTGCTAGAGTTAGCCTGGCGTACATGGGTGAAAGCGAGGATGCGTACGGAGGACCAGTATCATGAGATTTCTGAAGCCAACGAAGTTTGTTGGCGATTCTCCTCCGCCTTGTGTCAGAGGCGATGTGCGTGTTAAAGAATGTGTAGCAAAGACATGGCGATATTTCACGTCTCGACCCTTGCTTGCATTCGTTCGTCGTTGGGGTGCCATGCCAGCGATTGGACGGCCGTCTTGGGGACTATCAATAGCGGATGTGGACGTCATCTCAGTCATTGTCGCCATGGTCGAATACGGTGGTGGTAGCAGGCCTCCAGTGCTCCTTCCTAGAACTCAATGGCTCCTGCGAGCCTTTTGATGGAAAAAAATCCACTGCAAATGGTGGAGTGAGGTATGAGTGTTTCAGGAATGATGCTCGAAAACGGCGATTGGGGGCACGGAAGCAGCTTCTTGGTTGGGAGCCCAGCCGCGGAACACGAAAGTCTGCGTGAGCAAGCGTGCCATGGCTGCGGCAGCCGGCAGCGATCGGGATGGCAGGACGATTTGGGTTGGTGTTTATCAACTTCTGTTGAATCGCCCCTCGGCGGGGACATGCAAGTGAGCAGAGCAGCGAGGCGGCGGCCTTGCATGTGAACCGTTGGGACAAGTGTGGCGTCTGGCGCATCTGGCTGCGGTCCAGCGGTGTGGCTGGTGGGCCCAAGCTTGCGGAGCTTCACGACTGCGACAAAGCGACAGACATCGCCAAGGAGACGATTTGCGACGCGTCAACGACACAAGTAATCGAACGGAAAAGAGCGGCTGCACTCACACCGTCCATGCGACCATCGTAGTCGACGCGACTTGCAACGGCCGCCGCCATGGAGCGCGACTATCACCGCCCGGACTTTGAGGGCGGGCTGCGGCCTCGACCCAAGCGTAAGTCTCCATTGTCATAACCAGTATGCCATTCCTTGAGCATAAGATATGGGTACTGCTTGAGAACACCTAGCACAAGTACTTTGCATCCGCGACTCTCGCCGCAGACGTTGCCTCCAGCAAGAACCGGGCTGACCAGTCCATCGTATAGGCGCGGTGACAGACTATGGCGCAACGACCGTACAGTGGATGCGCAACCGGCGGCCACGATATAAGAACCTGCCCATGCGAGAGGTCGAGCGTCCAAGTGCCAGCTACATTGTCGACATGGAACCGCCCGCCGCCCGACTTGCCAGCGCCGCCGAGTCCATCCCAGCCAAAGCCGTCCACTCGTCGCTGAACAAGGTCAAGCACCCCATCAACGTTGTCAAATGGACTCCCGAGGGCCGCCGTTTGCTTACTGGGTCGACGAGTGGTGAATTCACCCTGTGGAACGGCATGGGCTTCAATTTTGAGACCATCATGCAGGCGCACGAGGCTGCCATTAGAGCCGTGGAGTACACCTCTACAGACGACTGGCTCCTCTCAGCAGATCAGACGGGTGTCGTCAAGTACTGGCAAACCAACTTCAACAACGTCAAGGAGATACAAGCACACACCGAAGCCGTACGCGGCCTCTCCATCGCACCCACCGACTCCAAGTTCGTCACATGCGCCGACGACACCACACTGAAGATATGGGACTTTGCGTCCAGTACCGAGGAGTCGACCCTGACAGGACACGGGTGGGAGGTAAAATCGGTTGATTGGCATCCACACAAGGGATTGCTAGTCTCAGGGTCAAAGGACCACACAGTCAAGTTCTGGGATCCACGAACAGGGCGCTGTCTGACCACGCTTCATGGACATAAGAACCCAATATCAAAAACCATGTTCGAGCCCGTTCAAGGAAACATGCTAGCTACATGCGCCCGTGATCACACAGCCCGCATCTTTGACCTTAGAATGATGCGCGATGTTTTGTTGCTCAAGGGACACGAAAAGGACATCATTACCATGGCATGGCACCCCATGCACAAGAACCTGCTGTCTACTGGTGGTGTAGACGGCAGTATACACCACTATCTCCTCGACGAACAGAATCCTCCTCCAGGCGTCGCACCCTCAATATCTCCCTACGACGCCGCTGACTCTCAAAACGCCCCCGCGCAAACCATTTACCCAGCACACAGCATGCAATACGCGCATGATTTTACCGTCTGGACGATGGACTGGCACCCACTCGGCCACATTCTGGCCTCTGGCTCCAACGACCGCGTAACACGCTTCTGGACCCGTCCTCGACCAGGAGACACAAACTACATCAACGACCGCTACCACATTGGCCAAGCCGCGGCCGAAGCCCAAGGCACCTACGACCGCGGCCAAAACCGCCGTCAAAAACAAGAAGAAGAGGAGCAAGAAGCCGAGGATGAAGCAGAAGGTCTCGTCGACCAAAAACTGCCGTCTCGGACAGGTGGCCCTCCATTCCTACCACCAGGCCTCTCCCTCCCTGGTCTCAACGCAGCCCCAGATGGTACTTCGAGCTCCTTGCCTGGCATAGGAGGATCAGCGCATCCTCCTCTCCCCCCACCACCATCAGGTCTCCCCTTTCCTCCCCCACAACCCGGTGCCGCCGGTGCACCACCCATCCCCTTCAGCGGCATGGATCCCTCCCGCCTCGCACAACTCATCTCCTCAGGCGCCCTCCCACCACCACCCCTCCCCCATGGTGCAGGCCCCCCTCTGCCAAACAACAACACTGCACCACCACCTTTTCCCCCACCAAACTTTGCATTTCCCACAGGAATGGGTGTACCGCCTGGTATGCCACCTTTACCACTAGGCATGCCCCCTCCACCCCACGGGTTCCCAGGGTTCCCGCCTCCACCGGGTGGTATGGCGGGGCCGCCGCCTGGCTGGGTGCCGCCGCAGATGGGGCAGCAGGCTGGGATGCAAGGGTTTGGGGGTCAGGCGGGAGGTGAGCAGGGGGGACCTGTGGGTGGGCAGGCAGGGATTAGGAAGAGAGCGCCACTTCCGGATCAGCAGGATGCGTTGAAGATGGAGATGACGCAGGGGCGATATCGGAAGGCGAGGTAGGAAGCTGAATAGGAAGGGTTGTGTGGGATGGAGTGATGGGGATGCGTAGAGTATGTTCAGGGGGTTAAGAGGTAGGAGGTATAGTCAATGTGTGTATGTGCTAGTACATGGGTACGTGAAATGTGTTGAGCTTGAGGTGTGTGGACTATTAATGCAAAGTGAAGTGACAAAATGATTCTTATACCCCCAATTGCCAAACACTTATTTCCTACTCATTGGTCCTAGATACAAGGGCTTAATTGTTATGCCTAAAACGCATAAACTGATCCAATCTCACCATCCCCAATACCACACTACTCCAACACCAAAATTCCATCCTCAACAATCTCCTTGACACACTCCACCCGCGCCACCCCCTCCCACGTGCGCTTCCCCTCCACAACCCCAACCCCAACATTCCACAACTCATCTATAAAAGCCGGCACAAAGCTCCCAGGCCCCTTTACATCCTGCCTCGCCGCCGCCTCCTCCGCCGCAACCTCGTAGTGCAAGATGCCCGCTATAGCCGCATACAGTTTATCCCCCGGGTTAGCAGCAAGATAAGCAGACAGCGTAGTTCCCAGACTACACCCCGAGCCGGTGATGAGCCCCAGGTATGCGTGCCCGTTGTGAATAGTATAAGTGCGATACCCATCTGAAATGACATCGACGGCGCCAGTCATGAGGATAATGTTGCGTTCACGGGCTGCGAGGGTGGATACGATGTGTGCTTTTTGATCGAGCGAGAAGAGTGCGGTTCCGGTGTCTACACCTTTTTGTTGGGATTGGACCGAGGCAACTGTGAAACCAGAGGCTCGTGCTACTTGGAGGATTTCGCGCTCGTTGCCCTTTATGAGATCGAAGTAGCCGGTCGCCATTAGGGTGGATACAGCGGAGCGGCGAATGTGTGTTGCGCCTGCGCCTACGGGATCGAAGATTACAGGGTTGCCGGCGGCGTTGTAGGCGGTTAGTGCGGTGGTGTAGTTTGTGAGGCCGTCTGGGGTCACGGTGCCCATGTTTATTACTAGGCTGCCGCCTAGTTTGGAGAGGTCTGTGGCTTCGGCGCCGTAGTTTGCCATGATGGGACTTGCGCCTATGGCGAGGGCGACGTTTGCGGCGAGGTTTTGGACGACGAGGTTGGTCATGTTGTGGCTTAGTGGTGTGGTTTGTTTTACCTTTTTTGTGGCGGTGAGGGCGGTGGAGAGGAGGTGGGAGATTTCGTCGGAGTTGTTTTCGAGCCAGAAGAAAGGTTCGGAGGATTTGGCTTTGAATGGTGGGGGAGATTTCAAGAGGTGGAGGAGCGTTTGGGAAGAGGATTTTGGGTCCGGGGAGCCGATGACTGCAGAGACGAGTGCGACGCCGTTGATGGTCTTTGGGGTGCGGGTTGAAGGTGTTGGGGCGAGGAGTTGGTGGATGATTAGGGGGATGTTGGAGGCGTTGATGCCTCCTATGCATACTGTTTTGATGTTCTTCGATGCTTCATTCGCGTTGTCAAGATATCGTAAGATTTTCCTGATGCCCTTCACGCCAATGATGTCTTTGGTGTTCTTCTTGGTTTGGGTGGCGTAAAGAGTTCCGATGCCTAGATAGTCTGCGCCTTGCTCGACGGCTACACGGGCTTCTTCGATGGAGGAGACTGTTGCACCGATGATTTTGTCGGGGCCGAGTAGCTGGCGGGCTGCGGAGACGGACATGTCATCTTGGCCAATGTGGACGCCTTCGCAATCTATGGCTAGGGCGACGTCGACGCGGTCGTTGATCAGGAGGGGGATGTTGTGGGCTTTGCATTTTGCATGGAGGGCTTTGGCTGTGGATATGAGGGCTCCTGTGTCGGAGGTTTTGTCACGGTATTGGACGATTGTCACCCCTAGGAATAGTCAGACGAAGATGCTGGATGCATGGACCAAGAATTCTTCCTCGGAGTGAATTAAGTAAATGAATGATCGGACTCATGGATTGTTGGAAATCTGGTCCAAGAGAAGATTGGAGATAACAAGTATGGGACGAAGAGGCTAGGATGGAATGCAACACATAAGGAATGGTAGAAAACAGTGTTCGATCTGGAAGAGCAGTGACATACCCCCAAGCAACGCCTGTTCCACCACATCAGCCAAATCTCTATCACCCAATATGGCCTTTGTCGAATCCGTCACCAGGTACAGGGAGTAGTCAACCTTGTCCTTCATCATGGCGCTTGGCCCAATTCCAACGCACGACTGTCGATTAGCGCTGTAGTGCTGGAGGGGTGCTTGAAGAGTCAGTTGCCCAACATGCGGGGTGACGCACGAGGATGGCGTTCGCTAGGAAGTCTAGCTAGCGCAGCCGAAAGTGTGTTGCGCAATTCGGTTCGCGTAGGCGTTGACACTGGGAGGGTTTGCAGAGGGGATTATCTGTGAAGTCATGACTGCACCCTGTGATGTGTGGTGTTGGTGGCCAACCAGAATGCCACGTCTGAGTATGGTCCAGTACTGTAGTGTTTGCAGCGACATGGCCACTGATTCGCCCACCACGCGTCTCTGCGGACTGGATATGGGGACTGTGTCCACTCTGCGCTGGCCACGCTCGGAAATTACGAGACTTCACGTGCAGTACGCGTTCCTGGCTGATGCAGCAAGTCAGCAGATGCGCAGAGTAGGCAGCGAGCAATTGCTTGCAACGACAGGCATATGCTGAGTGGCCGTTTCAGAGTGGTTGTCGCTGGACATGTTTGGTGTTGCCCGCTTCACAGGAGACAAGACGTGGCGCCACGGATTGTGAGACAGACAGCCAGTCCACCTTCCACCATGGGCCACGAAGAGCCCTGCCATCGCGACCGTCTCAGCGCGGGGCTGCAGGCGTTCGTCGGGGAGCACGCAGCGGGGCGGGCGTGTCTGTGTGGTCGAGCGAAACCCAAGGTGCCGCCCTCTGGGTCAGCCAGGCGGTAGTGGCTCGGCAAGATCAAAAACTAAAACTCCGGCCGCGTCTCCATATAACGTCCCTCCACCTCGCCCGCCCACGCACACACTTCGACCTCGCACACACACACAGCAAATCCACCACGCCGCCCTGCTCCCCACAGCGACCGTCCACCGGCCTCTGCACCCACGCGCCCACCACACGCGCAAACATCCCCCTGCGTCGCCCACCCGCGACTTCGCCAAACACCGCCACCTTTGCCTAGAGGCCGCTCGCACAAACCGCTCCTCGGAACCAGCAACGACAACTGCGGTATATGTATTCGCGCCAAACTTACGCCTTCCGAGTCGAACCTCCCCCCAAACTGCAAAAATTTCGCTGTACGCGGATACCTAGCAGTTCCATCCACCAGACCAACGGCTAGTTCTCAGCCTTCCTGACCCAGAGTCACAACCCCACACACATACAATCACACCCAACCATCCCCCCCACATTACCAGAGACTGCATCTACTGCATGTCTCTTATAGCCCTAGTCGACATTTACGACCCCAACTTCCTCACCCGCCCGCTGCATCAACACTCCTAAGAAGCCCACCACCACGTCCACCAACAAACCCAGCCTACCGTCACCATGGCTACCGTCAACATTCGCCGCGATGTTACCGACCCTTTCTACCGCTACAAGATGGAGCGCATCCAGTCCAAGATTGAAGGCAAGGGTAACGGCATCAAGACTGTCATTGTCAACCTGAGCAGCGTCGCCCAGTCGCTGGCCCGCCCTCCCGCTCACGTCATCAAGTACTTCGGCTTCGAGCTCGGCGCTCAGACCAACACTAACCCGAACGACGACCGTTGGATCATCAACGGCGCCCACGACGCTAGCAAGCTTCAGGACTACCTCGACGGCTTCATTTCCAAGTTCGTCCTCTGCAAGAAGTGCAAGAACCCCGAAACCGACGTGCACATCAAGGATGGCCACATCACGCTCGACTGCAAGGCTTGCGGTAAGATCTCTGATGTTGATGCCCGCCTCAAGCTCAGCTCTTTCATACTGAAGAACGAGCCCAAGAAGGGTAAGAAGGACAAGTCTAGCAAGAAGGCTGAGCGCCGTGCCCGCAAGGAGGCCGAGGCTAGGGGTGAGGGTGGCTCGCCTGACGGTGGCAGCCCCGGTGACAGCGCCGAAGATGGCGAGGACGGTGACATGGCTCTCGAAGCCGGCAGCGATGATGAGTTTACGCGCCAGATTCAGGAGGGTGCCGAGGGCATCGATGTTGAGGAGACCAAGGAGGTTGTGTGGCATCTGGACACCTCTGAGGAGGCTGCTAGGGCCCGTGCTCAAGACCTCCCGGACGACCTCAAGCGTGCTCTTGTCATCGAGGGCGAAGAGGATGAGGAGGGGTCCAGCTACGATGTCTTTGGCAAGTGGATCATCGACTCTGCTGCTGAGAAGGGTGGCGTCGACAGCCTCGACAATGTCGACATCTACATCAAGGCCAAGGAGCTGGGAATCGAGTCGAAGCACCGCACCCTGACCGTCATCCCGCAGACTCTCTTCACCGAGAAGATTGTCTCGCAGATTGAGGGTCGTGCTCCTATGCTCAAGAAGATGATTACTTCTGAGAAGCATGAGAAGGCATTCCTTGGTGGTACCGAGCGCTTCATTGGCAACGACAAGCCCGAGCTCATTCCTCAGATCTCCGCCATCTTGTTCAAGTACTACGAAAACGACCTCATCACTGAGGAAGTTCTCAAGGTCTGGTGCGCCAAGGCTAGCAAGAAGTACGTTGACTTGAAGGTCAGCAAGAATGTGCGCAAGTCAGCCGAGAAGTTCAAGGAGTGGCTTGAAAACGCCGACAGCGACGAGGAGGACTCTGAGTAGGCTGTCAAGCTTATCAGTGAATGGTAGGACGCCAAGTGGGTAGTTGACTTTGTCGCGACTAGTTGTAGGTCGTCTTCGTGGCTTGCTTCAGTATCCTTGCTTTTCATTGGACGGCGTGTGGTCATCTTCACTCACTATTGGGTCGGACGTGACGATGATTGTGTATGGTGTAACTTTCCCTCCCTACTCTACCTAGCCAATCATAAAATCTTGCTTGTACAATACTCCGCTTCCGTGTACCGTGCATCACTCGTGGACTATTTTCGCATCCGATGTTCCCACTACCCGGTCCATGGGCCTGTGCTCGTGCAGGAACAACTACTCCAAAGTTTCTGCACGGCCAGGTGGTGGCGAGTGTTCTACTCCAACAGATTATGGGCATCTCACCAATGCACAGTTCTGTATGCTTGAGTACTCGCAGCACACCACTGCATCAGGTGATCATTTCTCGCTAAACCACACCACCCAAGAAACGCCATGCCGTGCCATCCCACGGAGGCATTGCACCCAGCAGATAAAATCTCCCCGTCCCGAGCCGTTCGATACCTTCACACCCACCTCACACATGCACCCTGCACGTCCCAAAAGCAAAACTCGGGATTCGCCTAGTCTGGCCCAGCAGCATGGACCCCTCCATCTGCACGCCCTTGACCGTTCGCGGCAACGCTTCGGAGACTAACGCGAGCCTTGTGGGGATCGACACGGTGCCATTGCTGCACACTTTTTTTCAACGCCATGTGGTAGGCTGGACTAGACTGCGCAAGATAGTCCGAGGTGTGCGGGTTGGGCTTTGCTTATAATGTGGCGGCACCCCCCGTCGTCTCCCACTCCTCTTGACTAAATTCTTTTCCTAAAGAAGAAGAAAGTACAGTTTGTACACCCCACCGTGAGCGACTTTGGAGTTTTGCGCTCGCGTTTGTATGCGAAAAACTCCGTTGGACGAATTGAGGGTTTTACTTGAAGAGAGAAGGAGAGAGAGACAAAAAGAAGGCTTTGCGATCCTGTTGTCGGAAACCCGCAATCACGACGCGTCGCCCATTCAATTCTTGTCGCCTACTTCCGAGATCTCCATAATCGACGTTCGAAATCGAGACCAACCCCATGAACCAAATCCAAGCCCACCCCGCCAATGGGGTCGTGGTCCCGCACGACGATGCCCAGGGTCACTACGCTCCGGAGGTAGTCGACAAAGCCGGCGCCGGAACCTATGTGACATCTGAAAACGAGTCACACAACGGCGGCGTCGGCGGCGACGGTGTAGCTGGGAATCCAGTGTTGGAAAGCGATGCGCAGACCAAAGGGCGGTGGTTTCAGTACTTGAAGACGAAGCAGTTTTGGATTACGCTGTTGTTGGGCCAGGGTATGTCAGCCTTCTCTCTTTCCATCCCATGCCACAATTTGCGTATCCTGCTATGAGATCTGCGAAGTCGGACATCAATGGACGATGTGGATGTGTAGATCGTTTTTGCTAACATTCCATGTAAAATAGTGCTGGCGATTTGCATCACTTCCACAAACACACTCTCGACCCTCCTCGCCAACGAGGGCACCTCAATCCCTGCCTTCCAATCCTTCTTCAACTACGTCCTCCTCAACCTAATCTACACCACCTACACAATCTATAAGTACGGGTTCAAAGGCTGGCTCAAACTCATCGTCAAAGACGGCTGGCGTTTCTTCATCCTCGCCTTCTTCGACGTAGAGGGCAACTACTTCGTTGTACTTGCATACCGCTATGTACGCTTTCCCCTTCCATCTCTTTGCTCGTATACCCACATCCACATCCACATATTACCCATACATAACCCCAACCCTAACCACACAACCCACTAACAACTCCCGCCCAGACCACCATTCTCTCCGCCCAACTCATAAACTTCTGGGCCATAGCCGTCGTCGTAATAATATCCTTCCTCCTGCTACGCGTGCGCTACCACTGGACGCAAATCCTCGGCATCCTGCTCTGCATCGGCGGCCTCGGCGTAATCTTCGGCTCCGACCACATCACCGGCGCCAACAACTTTGGCGCCAGCGACGCCGTAAAAGGCGACTTGTTTGCCCTGCTCGGCGCCACGTTTTACGGCCTCAGCAATGTGTTTGAGGAGTGGCTTGTTAGCGAGCGCCCGCTGTACGAGGTCGTGGGCCAGTTGGCGTGGTGGGGCATGTTTATTAATGGGACGCAGGCGGGCATTTTCGATCGTGATGCTTTTCGCTCTGCCAACTGGAACAGTAAGGTTGGCGGGTATTTGACGGGGTATACACTTATACTCACGCTCTTCTACTCGCTTGCCCCCGTTTTGTTCCGCCTGTCCAGCGCGGCGTTTTTCAACATTAGTCTGTTGACGGGCTCGTTTTGGGGGGTTGCGATTGGGGTTAAGGTGTTTGGGTTGAGCATTCATTGGATGTATCCGATTGCGTTTGTGTTGATTATTATTGGGCAGGTGATTTACTTTTTGAGGCAGAGTCTTGTTGGGGAGGCGTTGAAGCCGTGGTTGGGGGTTAATCAGGAGAGGGGGCATGCGGGGTTTGGGACGGCGAAGAGGAGGGTGGAGAGGCCCGAGGCTATTGTTTAGATGGTGGGGACTTGTAGTTGATTTTTTGAGGTCAGGGGGGAGGAGGCTGTTTTTGGTGATGGTGAGGCCAAGGCATGCTTTCGACAAAACAATATGGATACAATCGGAAATCCGTACGCGTTGCAAATGAATATTGCACAGAGCACTGTGTTTCTAGCAATGCCTATTGATGTTTGAGAGAAAATCTACATTATTAGGTCGTCTAGAAAATGTTGTACGGTCGTCCTTTCGTACTGCTGTGCTTGAGATCATTCTGTAGAGCCTACTCAGAGCTAGAGTCAGAGTCAGAACCTGAACCTTGACCAGAGCCAGAGTCGGAACCATCAGAATCAGCGTCAGATTCAGAGCTAGAAATTTGACCAGGGGAGTCAGAGCCAGAGTCAGAGTCTGAACCTGAACCTTGATCAGGAGACCTGGAGTCAGAGCCAGAGACAGAACCCGGACCCTGACCAGAAAGGCCATAAGAACCATCCATCGTATCATCATCCTCATCCTCATCCACATGACTGTGGCACGAACCATCCATGGGATCATCCTCATCACCAGGACCGCCTTTTCCAGGTGCTCCACCAGAGTCAGAACCAGAGTCCGAATCCCCATCATCAAGTCGTGGCCTCGTCAAATACCACTTCTCCCCTTTCGCCTCCCGAACTTCCTTGGTAACATCCTGCTCAACTCTACCCTGATGATCCGTGTAAGTAAAGTTCAACGGATTATCCCCCCCATCAATTGCCACCCAGTGGTTTTGCCCGACGCCAACCTGGTATGAGATTGCCGCCTCGCGCTCTCCTTGCATGTACTCCTCCCCAGGTGGGCTTTTGGAAATTTTGTACCCGTATCGAGCGGAACGGTCTTGCATTTGCTCCATTGAGATGCCCCAGTCGTGGCGCGCGGGCGGAGAACCCAGCGTGTCCTCGATTTCGGTCATTGTGCGGCCGGAGGCGTAGGTGGCGGCCATGTTGAAGCAATTGTTTCCGTACCCATTTGGGTTTTAAATTTTACCGTCCTCGGGGGGAGCGGACTCGTCCTCAAGAGTATCACGGAGTTCATTGAGGTCGTAGGCAGAGTCGTTGTCGGACTCAAGGTCGTTGCTTGTCAGAAGTCAGTTCTTCGTCTTGTCGTCGTAGATCGTTCTGCTGCACTGACCTGAAACGATCATAAGGCTTTCTGAAACGTCGCTTGGCTTGCTCTCCTTGGTGGTATGTCTCGTGCCGACCCATGCTTGCGTATTACTTCGTAGGATTTTTGGAGAAGATCAGGCTGTGGTAGTACGGATGCGGGTGTTGTAGCTGAATTTCAAAGGCGCTGTGCACTTGAGTGATTCGAAGGAGATGACTGCAGATGTCACTTTTAGATGATTGAGAGACAGTCCGATCCGCATCTTATTTATACGAGAAAAAGAACCTACCTACCTACCTACTTACCTACGCTCATCACCGCCACCAATACAGCCACGCGAGGCAGTGAACCAGGCTTCCTTCCTTGTTCA
Organism: Plenodomus tracheiphilus IPT5; assembly: GCA_010093695.1. Lineage (NCBI taxonomy): Eukaryota > Fungi > Ascomycota > Dothideomycetes > Pleosporales > Leptosphaeriaceae > Plenodomus > Plenodomus tracheiphilus. Next base: position 54,308 of record MU006361.1, read on the forward strand.
CGCGATTCTGCATCAACTTCGCAGTGCCCAATACCGAAAGATCTGGAAAAGGGAAGGACATTGGCTATAGAGCAAGGCTGAGGGTGCAACATGACGTATGTGGAGTATAAGGCTGTTGTTAGGCTCAGCCTGGCCACGGAGCAGCATAAGCCTCACTTTCACGATTTCTAGGATCTTCTACATCATACCCTAACTATGTCCAAGCTGTTTGTAAACGACCATGCTAGAAGCAATGGATTGTACCTTCCGCAGCTAACCGACGATTCCAGATGGTCGTACAGAATACCAAACTGTTCATCTATCCGCAGCAGTCTATCGTGGACGTGTTTCACTGCCAGAGACCGAGCTCATAGCCCGTACATGAGGTAGAAGTGTTATATACGTACTATACCCATAGTAGTTTAGAACTGTCAACTCAAAACTTTCATTTTACTACTGTTTCGATGGCGTATCTAGATCTCAAAATTCCGTAAGTTAGGCGTCTGTCTCATTTCTCCATATCGTAGAAGCACCATAACTGCTCGAGTCCAATGTTTAACCCCTACGTGTTGCTTCGTAACTAGCAAGTAATAGTGTAACACGCAACAATGTGTAATTAGAGGGTACCTAGTTACGTTGCCCAGTTCATAGTTAATGATGCAAAAAAACATGAATTTCTCACACAATATATTACTACGCTAAGACTTGTCTTGGAGCTAAATCCAAGTTTAATATTGCAAGGCATTGAATACTAGAAGAATCCCCAAAAACCTTATTTGAATTCCTTCAATAGATATATCAAGCCATGTCAGCCTCCCTATGAACCTGCCTATTACCAAGCACCCCTTAGACACTCTCTCGATTCTACTACAAGACGAAAAGTGTCTAATCTGCGCGGGAGCTATGTTAAGTCTTGGGCAGCTGTTCGACTTTTCCTCTTCTTTCTCGGTTGACATGGCCTTCATTATATATGGCATTTTGAATCATGTCTTCCACATACGACCATAGGACACTGAAAATAGAGCTTCCCGTTCGCTCAGCTGTACTCAAGCAGTGTACCGGCGGATTAGTAGTCAGGTGGGTGACCACTGGCGAATCCCCGCTGTTGTATGTTTTTTGGAAATTTCTTTTTGGTCTGGACATATCTATTAGCTCAGCCTAGGTAGAGTATGGGACTAACTAAGCATTGAGGAGTCGTTGGGAATCTTCTACAGCGATTCTCAGTGGAAGTTTCTTGTTTCAGGAGCTGTTCGGAGGTGACCTATGGACTGCGCATTCTCTTACTGTTATTGTCACATAGAATGGCGCAGGACTAGGCTGTAATGTGAACGAGTGAGGGAAAAAGCTAATATCGTGAGGTGTTATATACTCAAGTCCCGAAACTCCCTTAACCCATGGTATCGTATCCTTGCCCTCCCCACATAACACCAATGTCATCAAACGATGCCCAGATGCGCCCCGAAATAGAGAACGCGCCAGAATGCTCCCACGCTCGATATTATGCAAATGCCAGAAAGTATAACAAACTTCAAGAGGAGGAAGAAGCTGAATCGTCGGCAGCAGGAGACATGGCAACCGCTCGGGTTGAGCGCATCGTTTTGACTGCGTTGTCCACTTCATGAGTTGCCATCTGTTGCCATTTCTCCCTGGTCTCGTGATCAGCTAGCGCATCGGCCCCAGCTTCGCCCACCTTCTCATAGAGCAACCGTGAGACATCGCGATTGATATCAGTATACTCCTCTTTTGTTACTTCCCTTTTGAGGTACACGGGCTTCAGTACTGCTGTGACCATTCGTTGCAATTCAGCCTTCGTTGAATATGACAATGCAGGACGTGATGGTGAAGAGTCTTTCGATCTAGGGGGACTACTGAGACCAGCAGAGCGATATGTGAGCCTGCGACGGCCAGGCCGATCGTCGTCAGCAGGCGAGTAAGGTGAATACGTTGGCGAATGCTGCTGGTCTTGTTGCTCGGGCGATTTGGAACGGCTGAGGTTTAGGGGTGGTGGTGTGGACATGCCGGGTGGCTTCTGATACACTGGTGACAATCCAGGTGAGGAATGCTGAGGTGAGCAAGCACGCTCAACAATGACATGGCGGGGTTTAGGCGCAACAATCTCTTTCTCACGCTCTGCGAATCTGTCCACTACAACTTCTTGCAGAAGAGATTGAAGAAAGCCCGGTGCCATAGTCGTCTCGCCTGAGGACGCTGCTACCGGCGAAGATGCTGTGGCAGGGGGGTTGGGGTTGTTCGTAGTGGGGTTTACGTGGCGACGCGCTCCGGCCCCTGATGACTCCCCATTATCGATGTTCAGTCGGGTACGAGGGCGCTTTAGTTTGCGTTCTGGTTGTGGTTCACGAGGCTCAGGTTCGGCGGGGGAAGAGTCAACGGACTTCCGTTTGCGCCCACGGCGACTACTCGTACTGACTACACTTGGTGCAGGCGGCGCGTCCTGTTGTTCCAATTGTTCGCGTGCTTTCTCGAATTGATTCCAAGCACGTAGTTCCTCTTGCGACTCGGGGTCCTTCGGGGTTCTTGGGGGATCGCGGTGCAACGCTCGATTGGTGGGACGTGATGATCGGTTGGAGCCACGACGCCGGTGAACGTTGTCAGCAGCAGCTCGGAATCGAGTACCAGCGCCAGCCTGCCGTGCAAGCTCGAAGCGGCGCTCCCAAATGTGATTCTCGCGTCGCAGGACTTCGGAGTGGTTCTCAGACGGTTCATCATCCTCAAAGGGGAACTCGATATCAAACTGCAGGCGGTCCCATACGCTCTGCCAGACGCCAACCCACTCATCTGGGGCGCGATTGTTGCGTGGCACACGACTTCGTCCATTGACCCATGCAGCGGGTCCACGAACAGCAGGGCGTCTGCGAGACGCTGCTTCAAGTAACCCAGGGTTCTCTACGCAACCGTGGCAATACCAGGGTCCGCGCGTAGGCATTCGGTCGAGACCGGCGCAGAATACGTGACAAAGCTGCTCACAGCTGTGACAGTACATGAGTTGTGACGCGTCGCCAAACTCGTCACAGACCATGCATGCGTCATAGCTTCCATCATCTTCCAGCGTATAGTCGTCTTCGATGATCATAGAAGGGTCGATATCAGCGACCTGTTGTTTGTCCTGTACAGCGTACTCGGAGAGTTTCGGGCCTGCTTGAACGTTAGTACTTGACGCGGTGAGGTTTACCAGCCGGCGTGGCAGCTTGGTGTAGCGGGTGGGCAGAGGTTAAGCTGAGCTCGACTGACCATTTAGCCAGTAGCCGGGCCGCTACCGCATAACAACAGCAACATTGCAATTGCACTGTCCGATGAAGTCCTGGGATCACATACCTCCAACGCGCACGCTGAGTTCGACCATGTTGAAGCTGGCTCGGCATATTGGACAGCTATTCGCTCGTTCTACCCAAGGCTTCAGGCAGTCGTTGTGTAGATCGTGACCGCATGGCAACAGATGCGCGACCAGCTCAGCATCCTTGGTGGACTCAGTCGAGGTCTTGATGCTCTTGCCGGGGTGTTGGTGGTCGGCATCAGCCCCAACTTCAAGCGGGATGGTCGCGATCGACGGCTGGGTGGCGGTAGGAACTTCGTCCTGAGGAACGAGTTCACCGAGGCAGACTATGCAAGTCTCTGCCATGTTTGCGGTGGAGCTTTGGGAAGAGAATACGCGAAATCGAGTCGGTGCGGCATGAATGGAAACCAGATGTTGTTGTAAGAGAGGAAGGCGCGGGGGTTTATAAAGAGGCGCCTGGAAGTAGCGCACCTTGGCGTTCGTGACCCTGCGGGCAGCCACAACCTGCCAGAGCTGTGTGGCAGGCGGCTGTCCTTGCACCCCGGAAATCCCGTGACGAACGCCGAACTCAGTACTTGCAAGTAATAACCGCTTACCTTTGTTGAATCAAAGAATTGTCCGAACTCCGCGGGGTAGCGGTGCGATGCACTTCTTTAAGGCGACTCGGGCCGTCACCTGGACTGGACTTACCTGTGTCGCAACTTCGTTGTCGCAGAAGGCTTGCCAGGTCACTGAAGGGTTACTCGGAATGCAGAAAGTGTTTCAGATCTCTATCGCATTCGCTAGCGGCTTCTTGATATGGCCCAGAGTGATCGACTGATTGAGCGGGGCGTCTCATCCCAGTCTGACCGCATTCGGAATCTCTCATGATAGTGCAGGTCATCGAGTATGTTGGTAGCACCAGGGCAGAGCGGCAAAAAATTGGGAACAGGGGGCCCAGTATTTCGTTAAAAGCATGGAACTGATCCACGTATTGACCCTTCGTCCCAAGGCGTGGTATTCTTCTAGCAGCATCGAAGTGATCCAGGGCTTTCGAGCTGGGACACAGCTAAACACATCCCGCCCGGTAGTTCATCCATGCATTCGACTATGCAACCTACTTGGACGACGCGAATCTGTGGCAGATGCCTCTAACACCAGCTTACGGCTAAGCCCTAGATCCGCAACTTGCCCTGGAGCACAGCTGCAAAGGCGCGAGGTCCTCCTACTATGGGATCGATTATGAAGCTCGCTCATGTTGGAGCCATGGCCATGGCATCCTCTTGTGGGCGACACACGGGACAGCGTATTGTGGAACCGTTCGCTGTGAGGCTTGGACAGAGGAGCGAGACGCGGTACCGCATGGCAGGAAAGCCGCACGGTGTCAGCGCGTTCGGAGAACAGCTAACTTTGTGGAGGCCAGAGATGGAATTGTATGGGATCTTGTATTTCTAAAGCTAAAGGCTCGCGGCTCTGTAAGCGCCGGATGAGGTAGCCGCTCGAGGCGCAATCGCAGAGCGGATAGCGAGCGTCTCCTTGAACAATAAATTACGCGCAGGGTCGATTGGACGCAGCCTACATCTCTCGAGCATGTTAGCAACGCCGTTGTGCCGTATGGGTATCGCAAGTAATATGAAGAACCACAAGAGCCTCGTAGCTTCGCTATCTGGCTGTGAAGCCTATTCGCCAGGATGTGAGCTTGCACAGAACACGTCGTCATTAGACTAGCAAGCAAAGGCAGTTGCGCTGTCGTCTGGGGCTGCGTATGATGCAAGCATGGAGTGTGGTAGCGGTGAAGAACTCATTGTTGTGAGGGGCATTTCGACCAGCACGGGGAGGGAAGCACGTGCCAAGTTCTACTAGCCAGAGTGGTCGTAGGGTGAGATCGCCGTCCACGGTTCCAGATGCCGTACCTCAACTTCCGCTCCTGATATAAATACACTGGTCATGCAATATCTTGTTATAGTGAAATCTGAGCTACCAATGTAGTACTGGACAACAACAGGCAAAAGGCGTGCGCGTTGGATTGTGCCTTCTTTCTTCACAAGACAATGTCAATTCCTAACGCTCCTGCGTCATGCTTGCCAACCTCGGCAGGACCCTTCGTCGCACTCACCCAATGCAGGTCTTCGTCCGTCTCGTTCGTTCAACAACAAATGTAACGAAGTTCCTGCCCGTGCAATAGCCTCTCACCTTTTCCTGAAGCCTCATCTCGCTGCTCAATCCTCATTCCAACTACGAGTGGTCGACGAGATGGAGACGAAAACACGACAGTATGAGCTCATCCTGCTTGGAGCTACTGGTTACACTGGGAAGCTTGTTGCAGAGTGGATCACCACCCACCTCCCAGAAGATCTCAAATGGGCAATTGCTGGACGTAATGCGAAGAAGCTCCAGGGCGTTGTTGACGAATTGACGCTGCTGAGCCCCAGCCGTAAACAACCAGGTGAGCATCATCAGCGTCACTCTACAGGATGATGGCGAAGTACCACGTGGCACAGGCCTGACACCAACTAGAAATTGAGACTTGCGAGCTTGAGCCCGAGCAGCTGAATGCTCTTGTCGTCAAGACCAAACTCCTGGTGACTACCGTTGGCCCATTCATGCACTACGGAGAACCTGTTCTCGCCGCCTGTGCCAACAATGGTACCCACTACTTGGACAGTACTGGTGAAGTACCTTGGATATACGACATGATCGCCAAGTACGACACTATTGCAAAGAAGAACCACAGTATCATTATACCCGAGTGCGGTCTCGACTCTGTGCCCGCGGACATCATGGCATACGTCTTGGCAAGAGAGGTCCGCAAGCAGTACAACACAGCATGCGAGCGTGCCATTTTGACTCTCTATGACTTCAAGTCTGGCGTTAGTGGAGGCACAGCTTTGACCATGTTGGATCTATTCAATAATTATTCGTTGAGCCACCTTGGAAAGAGCATGCACCCGTACTCTTTGTCACCTGTCAAGGCAACTCAGGTGGTAGGCCCGCCAAAGGGAAGCCTCCTCTATCGCTTCTTCGGTCTCTTATCAATCCCTGAGCTGGGTGGTGTGCAAACGACAGGTCTTATGGCGAGCGTAGATGAGTGTATCGTGCACCGCTCTTGGGGTCTTTACGAGACTTCCAGCGATCACAACCTGGCCTACGGCTCAAAGTTTCGCTTCAATGAGTTCGCACGCGCAACCGGCTTCCTCACCGGCTTGGCTCAGAAGCTGGCGCTTGGCGTCACAGCCGTGCTCCTTGCTATCCCGCTCTCTAGATGGATTCTTGCCCCGGTTCTTAAGAAGTTTGTCATTCCAAGCCCGGGCAGTGGACCTACCAAGGAAAGCATGAAGAGAGATTTCATGAACTACCGTGGTGTGGGTATCGCTGAGGATGGCAAAGGAAAGGTGACGGCACATCTGGACGTCGCGCACGGAGGATATGTTGCGACAGCCATTACCATGAGCGCCGCCGCTCAGGTAATCATTCGAGGACGTCTAGAAGAGACCGAAGCCGGGAAATTAGGTGGAGGCATCTTGACTCCAGCCACATTAGGCGACCAATACGTCAAGACACTGAATGAGTTTGGCATGAAAATTAGGGTCGATGGTTGAGCGTAGCAAAGGATGTTCATATGGTGGGTTGACCCCTAGTAATTACGACGAGAGGAAGATCGGGCGCTACTAGCGCCCATGCCGACACTGAGTTTCCATTAATTTCAAGGACAGGCTGAGATAGCGGAGAATGTTCTTTTACAGCGTCATAATGATAGTATAGGGTGTAGACAGCTCAGCTTGCAACTTGTAGCGCCCAGATTTATCGCCGTAGGAAAGATAATCATATATATAGCACCAGGGCATTGTTTCGCTGCCTAACTTAGTATAAGTTAGCACTCACGGCTGACAAACTAATAGGCATGCAACCCGAGCTGCCTACATACATACACTGTACATCACAGCACAGGTTTTAAGCGCAACGGAATGTACCGGAGCCAGATTGTAGAGTTCGGTCGGTTTTGAGGATTTGCGGCGTACGGTTACTCAGCCTCAAAAGTCAATGAAGTTTATAAACGTGCGTAACAGCAATCATCTTTTCGCAGATCAACGCGTCATCGATTCTGTTCACCGATTGCAACTTTCCCTTCCATGGAACAGCTTTATTCAGCTTGGTCCAGACCTTCTCAGCCTCGCTTTTGAACGGAGGTGCATGGAGTCCCTGCACCTTCCAAAGCCTCCGCTCTGTCTCATCGACATGAAACTCCCAGTCATAGCCCTTGTCAGCAACATGCGGTTTCAGAACCCGATCGATGCCATTTGCAGTTCTCCTATAGGCCACATCTTCATTTTGTGCATGCACGGCAATGTGTTCGATAACAATACGGACAGACGGCTTTTCTTTGATGGCTTTCTTTCCGCTGATCCACAAGCTGTTATTGCCGGCCATTAGGATGAAGACCACGTTTACGTAGAATGCAGGGAGCCCGACGCGGTCTGTGTAAAACGCAATGATGTCGGCAGTGAGAGCGGCTGTAGTGTCATCATCCTCACAAGTACCGTCGGAGTGAGTCCAGAGCGGCATTGCGTCGGTGGCTTTAAGGCAGTATCGGGGCAATGATTGGCCACTGATATCGGAGTTTAGGGTAAGTGGTTGCTCGCAATCGGGGCTTCAAATGTTTGGCTCTCAAGTGAGGATAGCTCGACCGGTTTCAGGCAATGATGAGGTAGACTGATTTGCGCTGCAGGAATGTTCGGACCGTTGCATAAAGTACTCGACATGAACATGTTGATCTTAAACTCTGGTAATAGTTGACGTCAATGTGCTGGACCAAGCGACCAGTTCGAAGGCTACGTATGACAGGCGCGTGATGATCTGGTCCATACTGCTGTGTACACCACCATCAAAGCTGATTAGGAAAGAAGGTCGAAGTTCCAGCGGTTCAATGGGTTGGACTCGCTTGAGGGATGCCTCCGTTGCTTCCACAATAGTGCTCTACTGTCAAAGCACGATGCAATTACGTCCGTATGTGTGCCAGCTCCGATTCCATCAGACTGGACTACGCGCGCTAGTCTGCAGCGTTGGACAGATTATTGTCCATGCTCCGGCACACTAGAGTAATCACAAAATCAGTATATGCTAATCCACTTCCGGAATACCTAGCATACCCTTCGAACTGCCCTATGGGACATCAGTAATCACGACACAAAATAACCAGGTATACACTCGCTTATGATATACAGCGGACAAAAACCTCTGGGGAACGTTCATGAAGTATGTTTTCCTTGTGGAATTCAACAATCTGTCAGACGGTAGGGGTTGTGACTGATTGTTGTCCTTTCCAATCAAAGGGCCGAGCTAGGTACAGAGAAGGCTTAGCGTACTTCTCCCTTTGTTACGGCCGTTGTAGTTGACGACTCCCAAAAGGCCGTGAGATGGAAGCGGTACGATGTCGTCCCGGGCCCAGCTTGCTGATTCCCACATTTTGCAACCAGCTCTAACGTGCGAACTGTGATATCATTATTTCCTCCGTGGCCGTGGGAAGTTCGAAACGAGTCAAATACAGGTTTAATGAGCCTTCCTTACCATGTACCAACACACTTCTCTACTTCTTTTTGTAATACCTCCATTTATGGGCGAGAATAGATCACTTCAATAGACCAATTCAAAAAACTCCCAACCTTTCCAACTTCCCCGTACTTATAGTTTGAGGTGTCGAAGAGTCCTCCGAGCGAGCTTCCACCCTCATGGCGGACACGACCGTCAACTCCAGTGCAGAACAGTCGGACGACGACTCCATACGAAAGACCAATCCCCGAGACATATCACAATGGCCCATCACCGCAGATATAGAACAAATACGGCAACGCAACGAGACCAATGGTGGCAAGCCTAAGAAGCTGGGCGTGACATGGAAGAACCTCACAGTAAAGGGCGTCAGCACTGATGCACTTTTCAACGAGAATGTCCTGTCTCAGTTCAACCCATTCGGCAAGGGTTCCAAAAATCCACCACTAAAGACCATCATCGACAACTCGTCTGGATGCGTTAAGCCTGGCGAGATGCTATTGGTGCTCGGAAACCCAGGAGCGGGATGCACAACACTGCTCAGCATACTTTCAAACCATCGACTTGGATATGCAGACGTCTCGGGCGATGTTTCATTCGGCTCCATGACCAGTCAGGAAGCCAAGCAATATCGTGGCCAGATCATCATGAACACAGAAGAGGAAATCTTCTTTCCGGCTCTCACAGTTGGTAACACCATTGACTTTGCTGCGCGCTTGAAGGTGCCTTTCCACCTTCCTCCTGACGTCAAGAATGAGGAGGAGTATGCCCAGATATACAAGGACTTTCTTTTGAAGTCTCTTGGTATCACACACACGAAAGACACCAAGGTCGGAGATGAGTTCATCCGGGGTGTTTCGGGTGGCGAGCGGAAGCGAGTCTCTATTCTCGAATGTCTTGCAAGTCGCGGCAGCGTTTTCGCCTGGGACAACTCCACTCGTGGTCTCGATGCTAGCACTGCACTAGACTGGACCAAAGCCATGCGCGCCATGACGGACATTCTCGGTTTGACTACCATTGCCAGTCTCTACCAGGCTGGTAATGGCATCTACGAACAGTTCGACAAGATTCTCATTCTTGACAATGGCAAGCAGATCTTCTATGGACCCCGAGAGGAAGCTGTGCCTTACATGGAGGATCTTGGTTTCCTGTGCGATCCTGCGGCTAACAAGTCGGACTTCTTGACGAGCGTATCAGTACCTGAGGTACGCACCATTGCTCCTGGCTTCGAGCAGCGATTCCCTCGATCAACGGGAGAGCTCCATGCTGCCTACGAAAACTCGCCTCTCAAGGCCAGGATGATGGCCGAGCTCGACTATCCCGATAGCCCCGAAGCTCAGCAGAACACGGCCGACTTCAAGGAGCAAGAGGCTCAAGATAAAAACAGCGGTCTCCCGAAGAAAGCTCCCGAATCCGCAGGATTTATAAGTCAAGTGAAAACGACTACTATACGCCAATTTCAGATCCTTTGGGGTGACAAGCAGACGCTGTTCATCAAGCAGGCCTCGACTCTTGCTCAGGCACTCATAGGTGGTTCCCTCTTCTACAATGCTCCGGACAACTCGGCGGGTTTGTTCATCAAGGGTGGCGCGCTCTTCTTCTCCCTCTTGTATCCTACCTTCATCGCTCTAGCCGAAGTTACGGATTCATTTGTCGGCCGACCTATCTTGGCCAAACATCGATCCTTCGCTTTCCACCACCCGTCAGTCTTCGTTTTCGCGCAGGTTATTACAGATATCCCTATCATGCTGTTCCAGATAACGCATTTTGGAATCGTATTGTACTTCATGACTGGATTCCAGTACACTGCCCAGGCTTTCTTCATCTTCTGGCTTGTCAACCTGATCTCAGCGTTGGCTATGACACAGATGTTTCGAGTCATCGGTGCCGCCTTCCCAAACTTCGATGCAGCAACCAAGGCTTCAGGGTTCGCTATTGTCGCTGCATTCACCTATGCAGGATACATGATTCCCAAGCCTGATATGCATCCTTGGTTCGTTTGGTTCTTCTGGATCGACCCAATGGCATACGCATTCGAAGCTCTGCTTGCGAATGAATTTCACGACCAGACAATACCTTGTGTGGGCCCATACCTTGTGCCCAACGGTGAAGGATACAGCCCAGAAGCAGGTGCACAGGCATGCACTGGCGTCCGTGGCGCACGTGTTGGAGCATCAAGCCTCACTGGCGACGAATACCTGTCTTCTTTGTCCTTCAGCCACAGCAATCTTTGGCGCAACGTTGGTATACTCTTTGCCTGGTATGTTTTCTTCGTGGCAATGACCGCCTTCTTCACTTCCAGGTGGAAGCAAATGGGCGAAGGTGGTCGAGGTCTTCTTATTCCAAGGGAGAAGCAAGAGAAGGTCGCCAAGATTCTGCCTGCAGATGAGGAATCCCAGGCCGTCGAAAAGCCATCTGAGAGCTCCGAATCCAAACGGTCTGATACTACAATGGACAATCAGCTCCTCCATAACACATCCGTCTTTACTTGGAAAAATCTTACTTATACCGTCCAAACACCGCACCATGGCCATCGTGTTCTTCTGGATAATGTGCAGGGATTTGTCAAACCTGGGACTCTCGGAGCTCTTATGGGATCATCAGGTGTAAGTATATCATCAAGATACAGAGAGGCGTATGCTAATTTTACATTGTATAGGCCGGAAAGACTACGCTGCTCGATGTGCTGGCTCAACGCAAGACTGATGGTACTATCCACGGTTCTGTTCTAGTCGATGGTCGCCCACTTCCTGTATCCTTCCAGCGGTCTGCTGGGTACGTTGAACAGATGGACGTTCACGAGTCTCTGGCTACAGTACGCGAAGCTCTTGAATTCTCTGCTCTCCTTCGCCAAGGTCGTGAGGTTCCTCGTGAAGAGAAGCTTCGTTATGTGGACACTATCATCGAACTTTTACACTTGCACGACCTCGAACACACTCTCATTGGTCGCCCTGGTGCCGGTCTTTCGGTCGAACAACGCAAGCGTAAGTATAGGTCATGGACTACGATCAATACTCTTACTGATACTTCTTCAGGACTCACGATTGGTGTCGAGCTTGTAGCGAAACCCAGCATTTTGATTTTCCTGGATGAACCTACGTCTGGTCTTGATGGCCAAGCTGCGAACAACACTGTACGCTTCTTGCGCAAGCTTGCAGAGGTCGGACAAGCTGTTCTCGTCACCATCCATCAGCCATCGGCTGACCTCTTCGCTCAATTCGATACCCTCCTCCTACTAGCCAAGGGTGGCAAGACTGTGTACTTTGGCGATATCGGCGAAAATGCCAAGACTGTTAAGAAATACTTTGCTGGCCATGGCGCCCCGTGTCCGAGAGAAGCCAACCCGGCTGAACACATGATCGAAGTCGTCTCAGGAAGTTTATCCAAGGGTAAAGACTGGAACCAGATATGGCTCAACTCACCGGAACACGAGAAGATCACCGCAGAGCTTGACAGGATTGTCGAAGAGGCCGCCGCCAAACCGCCTGGTACTGTAGATGACGGGCACTCCTTTGCGGCACCCTTGTGGGAGCAGGTCAAGATCGTCACGCATCGCATGAACATCTCCTTGTTCCGCAACACCGAGTACATCAACAACAAGTTTGTTCTGCACGTTCTTCTTTCGCTCTTCAACGGCTTTACATTTTGGTCGATCGGCAACAGCGTTTCGGATCTACAGCAGCGACTATTCTCAATTTTCAGTCTCCTGTTCGTTGCCCCTGGTCTTATCTCTCAGCTTCAGCCAATTTTCATTGATCGACGCAATGTCTATGAAACCCGCGAGAAGAAGAGTAAGACATACCACTGGGTACCATTCGTTACTGGTTTGATCGTGTCTGAATTGCCCTACTTGATGGTCTCCGCGGTATTGTACTTTGTCTCTTGGTACTGGACAGCCGGTTTGCCAGGTGCGTCAAAGTGGGCAGGCAGCACCTTTTTTGTCGTGGTATGTATACCCCTTCGAGTGGCCTTCATAATCAAGACTAACTTTGCAATTTAGGCAACATACGAGATGTTGTACACTGGGATCGGACAAGCAATCGCCGCATATGCTCCCAACGCAACTTTCGCCTCCCTCGTAAACCCGCTAGTCATTACCACTCTTGTGTCATTCTGTGGTGTCATGGTTCCATACAGTCAAATCACGGAGTTCTGGAGATACTGGTTAGTCTTGACTCCAACATTTCTACCCATGCGGTCAGCGCTAACAATTCCTCAATAGGCTGTACTACATTGATCCCTTCAACTACCTCTTCGGCGCCTTGCTCACCTTCACCACCTTCTCCGCCGACGTCAAGTGCGACGAAAGTGAGCTTGCCATCTTCGATCCCCCTGCAAATCAGACATGTAGCGACTATCTCTCCCTCTATCAGCAAGGCATGGGCCGTGGCACCAACCTTCTGAATCCTGGCGCGACGGAGAACTGCCAGGTATGCAGGTACACGACTGGACAAGACTACTTGATCACACTGAACTTGAAGAAAGAGTACTACGGCTGGAGGAACGCGGCGCTGACTTTCCTCTTCGCTCTGGCCTTCTACGGCTTGGTGTTTGGCATGATGAAGTTGCGGACAAAGGCGACAAAGAGGGCCACGTAAATGGATAATGTCCGTTGAACATGAGAGACCGTAAAAATATCCTGTTTAGGAAAAGTGGACACGCGTGTCGAGCGCGTGTTTGGTGCATGTACGATCACGTAACTAAGCCGTACAAAGGGAGACTCGAGTCCTACCAGATTATAGAATTGCGCTCTTGCGCTAAAACCTTAGACTATTGTAATACCCCTTCTATGGGGCAATATATAAACCAGATTGCATTCTCAGGGCTGGTTTGAACAGTGATTGGTGAGGTAGTGGTGGTGCAGTGTCGCTTGGAAGTTTTGAGCCGTAGCGCGTGTTGCAGTCGCGTCGATGTCATCACCACCACGAGTTGTTTCAAGTGATCGAGAAACTACGTTGTTACTGAATCCTTAACAACGACGACTTATGCCTGGCTAACGTCCCTAACAAAGTTAAACCAAATTCCAAATATGGATCAGCGGAACCCTCAACCCTCCCGATATCTGGATCTGCCTGCGGAGCTACGTTGCAAGGTGTACGAAGAGATTGAAGTTACCATCTGGTACGTTCTAGACACCGAAATACTTTCTTGACGGTACGATTCAGTAGTTGCAAAGCATCAATAACAAGGGACACTGGCCAGTTCCTCTGAAGGCCCAGGCCAATGACTCTCGTGTAAATCTCATCGGACCAGACACACTCACGATTCTAAAGACCTGTCATCTCGTCAATGAGGACTCCCGCCCAATCGTCCAAGGCGAGCTCGAATACCAGCCCACACGATATTTTGTCGACGTGAGTGGAGCATGGGCACTTTTTTTTACCTTAAAGTCCCTTGAGAGGCTGTCTTGGTGTAGCAAATTGGCGGTTCAGTGGACGTGGAGAAAAAGCGACTAAGAGCTTCGTTCAAAACTTTATCATTGTTCTTTCTCACCTTCCCGTTGTCGTACGTGCTTTGGGTTACGATCTAAGTCGGTCAGCCGGAGTAAAGTTGTCATCGAACCTGGTCGTGCGCCTTTGGCTTTCTTTTTGACCTCAACTACGGTTGTTTCAGTGCAATCTCGATTTGCCAATCAAGCGTGGTGCGACATGACGGATAAATAGGCGCATGATCGGCCAGTAGCCGGTGAATATCACAAGATTGGCTTCGATGAGACCGCGACGAGTTAATCGAATCGAACGTGCGACATGAAGCAGCTCGGAACATACATCCAGATACCGGGCGTGACGACTGCCCAGGTCTGATCGGCGGTACGAATCATAGGGAATAACAGGGCGAGTCGTACACCACTCGTAATGCAGGCCCTGATCAAGGTCAGTGTGTTTTCGACGACCTGTGTTGTACGATCTACTCACGTTGATCCAATACCGAATATGCATATGAGTCCTACTTCTGCGCCCTAGGCATCTGCAACTTGATGGTCATCGGTATGGGCAGAATAAGCAGCACGATGTCGGTCACCATGTTCAATACAGCGGTAGCCATGTAAAGAGGTGATCGATCTATGCAACTTCTTTGACTGATCGTAATGCCCCAATTTTCTGCAAAAAGCGTGCAAGCAAACATGAGTGGGAAGAGCAAGGCGATGTTGTACCCGACCATAAGAAACTTCGTGAATTACACGCAAAGTCGGAAACAAGGAAGTCGCGAGAGCCTCAAATAAAAGAAGAGTAGTGGAAACTGGCGCATGCCAACGATGGACAATATAAAATACTGGCCACACGGATCAATAACTAATGAATCAGCAAACAACGAGACGGTCGAGAAGTTCGACGACTACTACAGTGAGTGTGGCATTGACTTGATAGCCTGTAAGCTCCCATATGTGAAAGCCCAATGTTCCTCTTCCATATTGATCTGCAACCACTTAAGCAACAATTTTTTTTGAGAAGAAACTGATGAACTTATGTACATAAGATCACTGCTTGCACAGCCATCGAAAATGACTATAAGTCGTAGATCAGTTATAATTCAAGAGCGCGTTCACAAGCACACAAAGGTGTCTTTACGCACCCAATCAACAATTAGGGCCACTATTCTACGGATCAGATTCTAATCGAAGACTATGCCATAACAGATATATATTCCGGGATATACGACTACGATGCACCATCAACCGAGCTGAAGCTCTCGTCCAGAACAACTTTTGTATATACGCGGACCGCCATAAGCACAGCTGCGATGGTCATACCGACAGTACCGAGCCAAAAGTTGTCTGTTTCTCCCTTCCTTTGTGGGTTCAGAAGGTTGACTTCATAGCCTGGGGGAGCCGCGAATATCGGCTGGCTCATGTCCATTGCAAAGAATCGAAGCGAACCAAAAGTATAATATTCGCACGCTATTGAACAGCTCTGAGTACACATGTCGCTCTCAAGGTGAGAGTGGTCATTTTTTTCAGCCAGTGTTACGATTGCTCCCCTATCCTTTCCATTACATGCTCTTACCGCAGAGGATCCGCCACATTACAACAATTTCTGTACTTCTGACCCTGTACATAAAGTTCTTTGATACGTCAAATTGCTCGACCAACACTCAATAATCCGGTAACGCCTGTGCCACTCAAAGACCATGTTCAAGCGATGCAACAGCGACACAATTACTTCCAACAGTGGGAAGCCCTGCCTTCGCGAACAAGCCGATCCAACTAGGGGTAACAATCGTACTGCTTCCGGTGCTCGCCACGATAGCATGATTGGGTCGAATGCCGTTCTGTTCATGATCAAGCAGCTGTCAGTGTTCACGAAAAGCAGGAGGTTGAAGGACATAGGAGTCAATGTGGCAAACTGCAGGGCGCAGCCTACGGCACAGCGTTGCCCAGGTCACGAATGACTCGATCCAAAGAGGGAATATCGTCGAAAATCCTACCATGCTATTCCACATATCGTGACGATGCATTACCCTCGGCTTCATCTTCCAAGGTTGTTTTGTAGCATCGAATATCCCGTTGGGACCTCGGGACCGTGCTGGCTTAATATCATGAGTCTACATCTTGCACATTAAAGGACAAGCACATCAGATCGTGCTGTCACAATTCATCAGACTCATCCACATGTTACATACTGTGGTTGTGCTGCTTACTGGCGTGAGCCTGCAACTCATTCGAGCCAAGGATTCTTCAGAGGCTGCAGCAACATCCAAAAACTCGATTACTACGTAAGTGTTATCGCATTTCAATTGCTGCTGACGGCAGTTTGCCAACACATCTCAATATAGTGTGGTGTTCTATCAACGAGCTCGCTGGAGTCGCGCGTGCTTTTCCCTGGCCAAACAATGTACAATGACCGCCTCGACTCCTCTTTCGATGTCAAACAGCAACCGTTATCCCCAAATTGCATCCTAGAGCCGAAGAGTAGCAAAGAGGTCGCGTCCGCCGTCAGAATTCTCACCACTGCTAGTATCAACAAGCCATGCCAATGGGCTGTTCGTTCAGGGGGACACGCCGTATGCGGGCGCCTCCATCATCGAAGACGGTATTGCAATGGACTTGCAGTATCTCAACTCTGTCGAACATGACGCAAAAAGCCGTTCAGTAAAGGTGGGTCCCGGAGCAAGGTGGGACGACGTGTTTACCACCCTCGAGCCACTGAGCGTCATCACGACTGGTGGTCGATCGTCATCAGTCGACTTAGGTGGACTGACTTTAGGTGGAGGAATCTCCTACTTCTCGGGAGAGCATGGCCCGATATGCGACAATGTCCTTTAGTTCGAAGTTGTACTTCCTGACCGCCGCACTGTTATCGCTTCTAAGACATCAAATGCGGACCTATTCACGTCTCTCAAAGGCGGCAACAATAACTTTGGTATTGTGACTTAGTTCAAGTTCCGGACCTTTGAGTATAATGGTATGTGGGGAGGTCTAGTGATCTACCCGCAGACTGAGATTAGAACCACTTCAAGGCGCTTGTTGATTTCTCTGAAGCTATCGACAAGAATCCCAAGGCCTCCGCTATTGTCATGCCTGTATACCAGAGCGCAGCTGGCGCCGATATGATCCTGAAAGCCTACGAATATGCAGAACCAGTCGTACGTCCAGCAGCTTTTGACGACTTCCTAGCGATTCCAGGAAATGTGTCAGATAGCACAAGACTGTGAAACATGTCTTCCCTCGCCCAGGAACTCGCTGGAGTCACTGCGCATAGGTGAGAGCTGTTGGTCTCACGATCATATTTGTGTGCTAACAACTACAGCAGTGTATACTTTGGTACTCTGATCTTCGCCAACGACCTACGTGTGATGCTCAAAGCGCATGAAAGCTACCTTGACGTGCTGTCCAGCCTCAAAGCCAAGGCGACAGGTGATTGCGGGATATACGTGCTCTATCAGCCATTCCCACCAGCATACTGGAGAGACAGTGCCGCCCGAGGTGACAATATCTTGGATCTGGAACGTTTCAACGGACAGGTTCTTTGCTGTAAGCCGCACATCAAGTCGTGAATTTGCTTGTAATCATCCTTAAACAGTGTATCAGCCATACATCTCGTGGCAAGGGTCTCAACAAGATGCGCTCTTCCAAGAAGCTGGAGCGGATCTCATCAACAGGATACGAAAGTATGCCCAGAGTATCGACGCTGACAATCCATATCTTTACCTTGATTACGCGGACAATACACAGAATTCGCTTGCAAGCTATGGAGCAAAGCCAGTACAGAAGGGCAGCAGCTAAGAAGTACGATCCATTCGGCGTCTTCCAGCGCCTTGTTCCAGGTGGATTCAAGATCTCAAGAGTCTAGGTGGTTAAGAATGTTACCGTAGCTATGTATGGGTAGTAAGAGAAAATAGTCGAGACGGATCCACGACAGAATTACCAGATATTGGCATTACACCCGGTTCCAGAAATCGCAATAGTGGGGCCAGATGCCGTTTTCTAAGCTTTGCCAATGCATTCTCGGCGCTTAGCCCTCTTGGTTCCACCACAACCCAACATCAGACCAATTGTATGTAATCTCGGTAGTTTCTACAACTCACCAGATGCGGCCCGAGCCCGAGCCTCAGATGCGAATGCGAGGGTAACATCCCTTATCGTACCTATTAGCCATACTTACCTCTATGGGTGATCCATTGCGCAGCAGATTGCAGAGCCGCACAACACGCACTTCGCTTCCATGGCACAAGTTCAACTCTACCAATTAACAATAACACCGGAGAAGCCTTGTCAAAATAGATATTGCACAATAGTATGCTCATGATTCGTGAACCATTAATTCATTGTTGACCGCGAGAGTGGAGTCTCAAGCAAACAAACATAATGACGCTATCTTCAACATATGGCACGACATGGAAACCGGACAAGGGTATCTATCTGATCATGCAGAAATCAAGAGTGCCCAGATATATTGGCTCTGGGCCTCATTCTCCCATCACAAAGCTTGAAACATGACATTTGCCTATCGTTCTTCCCAGTAATAAGGCATCAATTTGGTGCGCGAATCTTGGCTGAAAATGGGTATGCTATTCTTCACTCGTGCAGACCGAAGTCGTCCCCTTAAACACAACGCTAACGGCTTCAGCTACCACGCATCCCAAGAACACGGACATTGAGATTGCTTATGCTTCGTCTCATCAAACCACAACCGACACGACCTATCCTCTGCCCACCGATGAAGAGCAAACGACTCTACGAAAAGTCCCCGGAGGCATTCCTCCCATCGCATACCTCATCTGCTTCGTCGAGCTTGCCGAACGCGCCTCCTACTATGGCGCCAAGGGCGTGTTCAACAACTACATGCAATTTCCCTTACCCAAGGGCGGCAACGGAACAGGTGCAGTGCCCAAGAGCAATCCCAACGGACACGCTGGAGCACTGTACGTGAACTCAATCTGTACATTGACATACCAACTTAACCCAAGTCCACAGAAACCAAGGCCTTCAATTCGCATCAGCAATGAGCATCCTTTTCACCTTCCTCTCCTACACAATCCCTATCTTCGGCGCGTGGCTCGCCGACGCCAAGATCGGACGCTTCAAGGGTATCGTCCTGGGCGTTTTAATCGGCGGTCTCGCACATATTATTATGATTGGTGGTGCGGCTCCTGCTCTGCTTCGCGCGGGAAAAGGTCTCGCTCCATTTCTGTTGAGTTTCATCCTCCTCGCCATTGGCGCCGGAATCTTCAAACCGCTTGTTGCCCCGACGCTGCTGGACCAATATGACCACCAAAAACCATATACCAAGACGCTCTCCACGGGTGAGAAGGTAGTCGTAGATCCTGAGATCACCATTCAACGCATCCTCCTCATCTTCTACGCCTTCATCAACGTCGGCGCCTTTTTTGCTATTGCGACTACATACGCTGAAAAATACCTCGGCTTCTGGATCTCATTTCTCCTCCCAGGAATAGTCTATTTTCTCCTCCCCATCCTGCTCTTCTTCATGAACAAGCGACTCGTCAAAAAACCAGTCATCGGCTCTGAATTAACCCAATTCTTCCGCATCATCGGTACAGCCATCAAACACAACAACTACAAACTCTGGGGTAAAGGGTTCTGGGACGCAGCACGACCGGCTAGTCTATCCAATAAAGGCATCACAGTGACGTGGTCAGACAAAGCGGTTACAGATGTTTACCGCACCCTTGAAGCATGCCAGATTTTCTGCTATTTCCCGCTTTGGTTCCTGAATGATGGCGGGATAGGCGCTACCCAGTCTAATCAGGGCGCGGCGATGAGTACAGCAGGTGTACCAAACGATTTGCTCAGTCACTTCAATCCGTTGACCATTATCGTGGCGTCGTTTGTGTTGAGCCATGGATTGTATCCTTTGCTTAATAGGTACAATATCAAGTTTGGCCGTATTAGTCGCATCACGACTGGCTTCATCATCGCGGCTATATCGGGTGCTCTTGGCGCTATCGTTCAGTGGCGCGTATACGAGCTCTCGCCGTGCGGCTATCAGGCTTCGACTTGCGAGGACGGTGTGGCGGCGATTACAATTTGGTGGCAACTTCCCAATGTCATGTTGGGCTCGATTTCAGAACTCTTTGTTAATATCACAGGGTATGAATTGGCGTATGCGAGGGCACCGCCGAATATGCGATCAGTGGTCATGGCGCTGTTTCTGTTTAATACGGCGCTCTCGCAGGCGTTGGCGGAGCTTTTGGTACCTGTGATCAAGGATCCGAATCTTATTGTAAGTTCTGCTGCTACCCTCCCTTCCTAGTGTATGGTTTGCTAATACGATGTTGGTGTAGTGGGTTTGGGCTGGTCCTGCGATTGCGTTGGCCGCTCAGACAGTCATTTTCTGGTGGCGACACCATGGGATGAATGATGATGAGTTTATCATTCATGAAGAGGACGTCCCTATTGATGCCACGGAGGTAGTCAAGGTGGAGAAGCATTGAGCGAGAGGGAGCTGATGATTGAAACTATCTTTTCAACATCGCCAGGGAAACATGGGTCCGTACTTGCTTTATTAGCTACCACCATATATAGTAGCATAATCATCCGCAAGGACTAGATACAGAATTTACTATAGCACGTCCCTACATCCCAGAATCTCATAATAAGACCTGTGATATACAGGAAGACATCTCTGTTGACTCACAAAAGCTCCCATTTGATGGCATTCTGCCTCATGATCAACTTCTCCTTTTCTGTATCTCCAGCGTTGTAAAACAGATGCTTACGTGCGACCTTGACATGCCTGTCATCCTTCAATCTGTGGTCAAATGTTCACAGAGCTCAGATCAGGAGCGTCATCATGAGCAACGACACGGAAACCGCACACGACGACACTTACAATACCAAGCCGCTCATGTAGGATTCTGTGGAAATAAGTCCACATAATGAAGTTAATGTATTGACTACTTACAGTGGTGTTAGGGTTATTAATTACACTTATAAAAATAAAGGGCTTGTAACACAACGTTGCTATTGTTGTATTAAGAGATTGCTAACGTGATAACAGAACTTTAGAATTTAGACAGTATAGTAGATTGATAGAGGGTCGCTGTATTTAGATGGAAGGTTTGAGAAGAAGACTTCGGTAGGTAGGCAGGCGGGATTGCAGGTGGGCAAGACAGGCAGGCAGTTAGGCGAGCAAGCATTGTAAAAGAACGCTTAAGAACAGCACCTAGTACATACAACTATAACAATCTATTCATTAATACGTGTACGTTTATCATCTCAACCACCTAATCCTACACATAGAAGGTATACACCCTACGCACTAACATCCCACAGCGTACCACCAGCACGTACCCAAACCTATAAACCCTATCAGACAGACAGACAAGCAAGCAAGCAGGTACCTCCAAGATATATACCCCACACACTGCCATCTATATCCCTACAACTAGTTAGAATCTACGTAAAAAAAATTACACTCTCAAACTAAAAGAATGAAAAAAGGTAGCTTTTGTAAAGTCTGTCGAAGCTGAAAATTAGAATTTTCTATGTCCCATAGGAGTGTGCGGTGGTACTGCGTACGATCGCATATCGTTGTAGGGAGGTAGGTGGCTGAGGAGCGTAGGTAGAGTCCAATTCTTGAATGTGAGTTGAGCAGTCGAGTTTCTTCAATGCTACAGTCCTACACGCATTGGTAGCATATGCAGCGCGCATTTGAAACCTACATCATATGTAAACGATTCATCATCTGTCCTTTTCCCTGCATTGCATCTATTCTGTGCTGCAAAGATTGTTTTGGTTGTTGTGCCGACCTACCTACACCAACACACATCCAACAGACAATTCAAAAAAAAAACCCCCCCTAGCCAAATTTTAACAAAACTTTACTCGGGCCCCAAAAAACCACGCTTTTTCATTCCTGTGTCAAACATAATGAATGCAGGCCCCCTCAAGAATTTCATCATCATCTCAACAACTAATTATCAAAAAACTTTGCAGGCCATGCCAACCCGATGAAAAGGAAGCCCTCCAGCCAGATAACCCAAAAGATGCAGACCATACAAACAAATAATCCCACATGACCAGCGGAAACCCTACCCTGTAACGAACAAGGCAAAGCCCACCATGCAACAAATGTCAATATAAATATCAAAGCCGTTCCAAAACGCCCCAACAAAACCCACCTTCCGAAAGCTACGGGTCTTCCCTGACCAGAACCCAGCACACGCACCTGTATAAAATGAATGCAGACCCTCCCTCTGCAGTTCAAGCAGCGCCCAGCCATAACAGCATATATTAACTCATATTCCGACACCAGGGGTATAACCTTTGAGAACTTTGCTCCTGCCCAGTGGTGGTCGAATGTAAGAATTCAACCACAACATGCCCGAGACACCTATAATGCGAGAACTCCAGATATAAGGGTGAGTATGTGAGTCAAGACTGCCGACCTAGTAGAAAAACTCCAGTTTCTTTCTAGCCCCAAACTGAGGCTTGTACACCCTGGTTGGGCGTGTTGCTCCAGGGCCCGTTGTTCCAAATACCGACACCCTTGTCGGTCGCAGTAGAAGAGGGATTCATAGAAGCAGATGTCGTCTGCTCGCTGGCGTTGTACGCATTGTAGCCCAAGGGTGAGGGCAGAGGAGAGGTCGTACGCTTGCTCAGGGCAGCATTTGCAGGCTGGTGCAAGTTTTGGTTCTGAGGACGAGTGCCAATGGGGGCAACGCCGGAGCCATTGTTAGCCTTGGGTCCTGGCACGGGAGGAGAGGCACCCGGCGACGAGTTCGAGGTACGGCTGGACTGCTGAGCATCGAACAAGGCGAAGGCCGGGTTCTGGCTTGAGGAAGGAGACGAGTTGCTGTTGGCACGGGCCTCCTGGGCTCCACCTGCGGCATCCTTGTCGCCGCGTGGGGGCATTTGGACGGCGGCGTCTCCCGACGAGTTGTTCTGCGGCTGCATGCCGAAGGGGTCAAAAGCTAGAGGAGAAGGGCCACGGCCGGCCTGCGACGTCTGCACGCGGACGTCCTGGCTGGAGGTGGGGTTGTTATTGTACAAGGTCGACGTCTCGCCGTACAGGGCACGGTGTTGGCGGGCGATGAGCTCGCGGCGCTCGTCTTCATTCATGGCATTGGGGCTCATGGAGCGGTCCGACTTGGAGCCAGAAACGTCTGTATTACCCTAGTCAACCAACTGTCCTGCTCTATTGCTGCCCGGATTCCGAGTCCTTACTTCTGTGGTATTGCTGCTCCTGATGATAGTTGCGTAGCTCGCGCTCGCGCTGTGCCGCCATCCGTCGCTTTGCCTGGACCATCTGATCCGCATCGTTGGGTCGGGGCGCATAGCGCTGGTTCTGGTAGAAGCCCTGGGCGTTAGAGGCCGATTGAGAGCGGGCGCCGTCGTACTCGCTCACCGAGTGATGGCGCTGGGGACCGCCCACGCGCTGTTCTGTTTTGATCTTGTTAGTTTTGTGGTGTTGTGGGGGTGGTCGTGGGAATAGTGGCTATAAACAAAAAGGGGTCTAGCATACCATAGTCTGGGTAGGGTCGAGGACCACCACCACCGCCGCCGCCGCCCATCATCGGCATCGACTCGCGACGGCTGTTGCCCAGCGGGGTGGGGGGGAAACCAGGACCAAATGGCTTTCCGCTCTTGGCAAGGTTTTCGGCGGCGCGTTCAACTTCTGCAGGACAGGTGTTAGTGTCGTGGTCGCATCTACGTGTGGCTCGAGTGGTGAAGTCGTCGTAGACATAGAGATGGTGATGGTGTTATTGTGTGGCAGGTGTCACTGTGCAACATACCGTCGAACTGGGAGGCAAAGGCCGAGGGCTCGTCTCTGTTGACGGTCGAGCTGGCGCCTATGTCCATGTGAATGGGTGCACCCCCGCCGTTGTAACCACTGTGTCCGGTACCTGAGCGCGAGGGCGGCTGCGGCTGTTCCCACGAAGCCTGGCGCCCGGGGGCGGGGGCAGACCACGAGGGCTCGTTGTAGTAGGACATGGTGCTACGAGGGGCGAAGCAATGGCGGCCGAGGGACAGCAGACGGCGAGGCGGTTGCGGTTGCGGTTGCGGTTGCTGTTGCTGTTGCTGTTGCTGCTACGGGGGGCTCGCAACGGGGGATGGTGGAGGAGCAGGAGGCCGGGTGGCAGCGATTGCCCAGCTAACAGCACGAATTAGGAAGGAACGGCCAATGGCAGGCTAAGGGAGAGCGAAAAGCGGCCGGGCGGAGCGAGCAAGATGCACGGAATGGGGGTGGGAAATGAGGGCGAGCCGGCAGCGGAAAAGTTTTTGGCGCGCCTGCCCTGAGCCGCGGACATGGCCAGAGGAGTGAAATAGGGAAAGGGTCGTGCCGCTTACCGAGAAGGGCGAGGAACTGCACTCGACGACTAGGGCCGTACCACAGTAGAGTGCAACACAGTACCAACTAGCCACACCACGCGATGGGTGCTGGGCGACAGGCGACAGGAGATGGGAGACAGGCGACGAGTGTCCAGAAAAGACAGAATGGATGACAGCTACAACGCCTCGGATCACGGGCAGCCGCTGGGCCAAGGAGGGATGGACTGACTGGCTGCTTTCCTCTTCGCACCCTCACTTACTCGCCAACTCAGGCCCTCGGGAGATATCGCGGGCGGCTGCTGTGGAGTCTGGAAGGACGGACTGCTCGTAGCGAAAGGGGATGCAGGGCCAATTAAGCACACCTGTGGCCTGGGCAATTTGATGCCTCTGGAGGCTGCCCAGGTGCACACTAGGGCTTTGGCCTGGGACTAATTTCATCTCCGCTCCACGACACGGGCCCCGGCTGCTGCACGCAATTAGCTGATCAAGGGCTCCGTCCCGTCTCTCACCAACGGCGGCTCCCTTCCGACTTCGTCTTGCCATGGCCCCCCCAAGGCCCCCCCGAGGCCCCGCCGCAGAGAGGTGCCCGGTGGCGCCCATGTCCGTACAGCATATTATACCATAGCACTCTACAGTACGCCCGGTGTCGAGAGACGTCGTCTTTGCGGCCCAGCGCTGTCAGAACGGCCATGCAGCGTCGTGGATCTGACGCATGACGTTTGCACGGACAGCTGCAGGCTGTCTCGCGCATGCATGCGCCATGTGCAGTAGTCTCTTGTCGGGAGCGGTTCGTCGGGACTCACCACCATCCATGGAGGCGTATGAAGAAAATTCAATCAACCCCGCGGCGCGGCGGCAGCGCCTCCTCCTCCCGTTCCCGCGCACAAAGACCCTCTCTGTGTCTGTGTCTATCCAGGGAGGCGTGGCCGCGTTCTACGGGCTGTTATGGCACATGTGCGTCCTGTATTGACTGACCCACGCATCGCTTCCCCGACTCTTATAAAACACTATTACGAACCTGCACTGCGTCTGCGAACTCTGGCGTTCGCAGCCTCGCAGCCCTACCGTGGACAAAATTGCCCCACCACAAGTGAGCGACGCCCCCCTCCACATCACCAACCCGTCTGTATTCGAAAGGAGCAAGCGTCCTTACAACCTACATAATACAGAGATCAACTTCACGCGACTCTCACTCGCCCTTGATTGCCCCGGCGTGCGTCCAATCTGGTGCAGAGCTCCGATTCGCACGCCCTGTGGAACTTGTCCAATAAGGTAGGGCGACGGACAGACCTCAGCAATAAACTCAGTGTGGCGCACACCAGAATGCCCACTGTGTACGCACGTCAGTGCCTTGGGATCGAGCGAGACTCCAGCCCAACTCTCGCAGACAGCAAGCGTGGTGGTGGGCAGCTCGAAGACCTATATGATATGCCAATGCCTCCGAGGCCATTCGGTGCAGCGTGTGGTGCCGGGTGCGGTAGGGATCCCACTTGAAGACTACCGTGTATGCGGGCTGACAGCCAGCGGTTATTGCGCCTAATTCCACTGCTGCGCTCATGCTCTACATACTGCATACTCAAAGGATGCTCACTTCGGGCAGTGTAAACTGCTGCGGTTGATGCTGGCTAATAGCTTCTCGGTGGTGGTTCCTGGCATCCTCTTAATGTATGCTATGGTGGTGTACGTCAGCTGCTTGCAAGGCGGTGCAGAGCTGGACTGGGCAAGGGCCAACATCTAATGAACCTCTCCATCAGCCTGAGAGAACGGGGTAAACGTCGCCGTAGTAGATCCATGCTCGTGGTTGCTAGGGCTTGTCCGCCCGGCTATACTTACTCTTACCCCCACCTGCATCACCTTGCACGCCTGCACGCCTGCACGCCCTCGACAAGAGAATGGAGCATCAACGGTAGACCACCGCTTGTCATGCAGATGCTTGTAATGTAGGCTGAACGTTGAACTGACGTGTGGAGCATCGGCGCTGTTTGCTTCGTGCATCGTTCCTGCTGTATACATGTGTACCTTGTGCCGCCTGTCACGCCTGAGAAGGCATGGTCAGCTCCCATGCTCTACCTGGTCACTCTCCCATCATACCTACATCACGCGCCACCAACGAGCACGGGGTTCGCTCGCAGGACCGTGGCTACCACGTCTTGACCTCAAAAGCAACCGAGACCTGACCATTCGTAGTATCATTCCAGCACGTTTGCCCGCCAGGCCTCCCATACTTGCTACAAACGAACAATCCTTCGACTGCGCTCCGTCTGTGCCTCGAGACATGGCCTCTGTCATCGCGAACAACCGCGGTGGCTGCTCAGACTTCCCGCCAACATAATCCTGTGGCGGTAATGTGACGGCTGATGTGAAGTGCTGTTCATGTGTTGGTATTTGACTGAGGTTTGCCATTCACTTGCGTGTCACGGTCCAGAAACTGCTCTGAGGGTGAATACTGTGACAGAGTGACACCAAACACAGGTATGAATGACTATACTTGCACTGACCCATATCATTTTGACTCCGTCAATCTTCTACAAAATCTCTCCGCCTCACAACTCGCAACTCGTACGTTGCAATTCGCAATTTGCAACTCGAATACAAAGCCTAATTACCCACGCGTTGTAATGGACACAGCAACGACATCGCTAACGAGCCTCCCACCAGAGGTCATCCTCGACATTTGCGATCACCTCCCGCTCGATGACGTTCTGTCGCTTACACTAACTCACGTCCAATTTCAGCATGTTCTTTCCTCCCTGCCACGAGCCAGAAACGCAACCCCCTCTGATTGTGCGCGATTCGCAATCCGTGCCTACCTGAATGCATTGGGTCCCGCAGGTAGTCATCAGCGCTGCATCCGGTGCAAGAAGGATTATCCTGTAGATATGTTTACATCAGCCAATAGCCCAGCATGGAGAGCACTGGAAGCTGCCGTGGAACACACGCCGTCCGTACAGCTACCAGCCAGGGTATGTGCTCATCATCTCGGTGCGTTGGCACGCATCGTAAAGACTGGTCCAGGTGGGCGGAACGAGTGGTTCAGCCAGATGAATCGGATGTGCTTGCATTGCGGGCACTTTCAGAAGTGGCAGAAATGCAATTGTGGATGTGAGACTTGCGGCTTTTGGACAGCGAGGACTTTTACACGGTTCTTGAACAACGGCTCAGAGATTCCAAAGTACACGTTTTGGCGCAAGGAAGTGACGGACGCTGTGCTCGGCCAGTCCAGGGAGCATGAGCTTTGGGTGAGGGAGATATGGCGCGATGACGGTACGTGCGACTTTCCCTCGCGTGATGAATGAAAAGTCTTCAGGCAAGAGTGGCTGGCTAATAAAATAGATGAGTTTGGTGAAGAAGTTGTCTTGAACTTACCAGTGCATTTCGACGACACATGACCAGACCTACAAGCAGGCGGTCGGCATGGTTCAGCACAGAGACGTCTATACTTTGGATCAGCGTGTCTCTGAACAATGCTCAAGCATCACCACTGAGAAGCACATCTCATCTGTTGTGCGTTAAAGTCATAATCATTATCTCCTACAAACCACTTTTCTCGTTCATCAACACATGATCATCACGGAGGATACCCGCTTTCTCGACATCCGATCCACACTCCATCAACCGCCGTTGGAACCTCAACTCCTTGCCCCACCGTCGCACTGTCATCAAAGCCCACCACTGCGCCACCATCAAGAACAACCCCATTGCCGCAACACACAACTTGACAAGGCTAAAGCTCTTGGAGCACTTCACCAGCCACTCCTCATCCCAACCAAATCCAGCATCGATGTCGCGACATATGGCATTCTCATCAATCTGCCAGCTCGGTATTACTGGATTGATGAGGCCGAAGTTGAACGGCGCGTTCACCAGAGCGATCGTCGCGAAGGATAAAGTGGTGGTATGGATGAGCGTGTATATGGATACGAGGCTTGGAACCAACTGTTGAACCACGTTAGTTCTGGGGTCTACAACATGTTGGTGCAATGTGTGCTCAAACGACGCGGCCCAGAGGCGCTGCGAGCTTTGAGGTTACACATCAAGCGGGGAAGCAGAAGCTTACTCGTATTGCGCCCAGCAAGCCCAGTATGCTCGCGCCAGCAGCGAGAGCATTGTATAGGAGCGAGAAGCATGCGCGATCTGGATCTGAACCCGGCAGGACCGAGGACAGCGCGAGTAGAGTGTGCGTGCAGAGCGTGAGGGTGGGAAGAACGATGGCCAGGAATCTGCGCACACGATCAGTAAACCGCATCATTGACGAGCCGCCTCAACACCGCAGAAGACATACCTAGTCTGCGACTGCTCCGTCGTAAGTAAAGCCATGACGAACAAACGGACACGGTGTTGGAACCGAGCACACAGCGACACGGATGATGTGAGATGGGATGAGTCCTGCACAGTTTCGCCCAACAAAGGGAGGACAGGACACACACACAATTTATTTACGCCCGGCGGCCGAGCCGAAAGGGCTACTAACGCTAATCTAACTTTACACTTCTTATGCTACGTCTCGGCCTCCTTAGCCCATATATCTTCTTTGGCTCGCTTCTTCTTGTAGCTTATCATCCAAGTCAGAACCCTTTCTC
This sequence comes from Plenodomus tracheiphilus IPT5, assembly GCA_010093695.1. Classification (NCBI taxonomy): domain Eukaryota; kingdom Fungi; phylum Ascomycota; class Dothideomycetes; order Pleosporales; family Leptosphaeriaceae; genus Plenodomus; species Plenodomus tracheiphilus. The sequence continues at coordinate 83,421 of MU006361.1, forward strand.
TATATCTAGAACGCTTCTTCTCTATTTAATGCACCTCGTCAGACGCTCGTGGGTTAGTATTGCCGGCGGCAGGCTGGCTTAGAGTCGGCTTCTCCAAGAGATTCTCCAAGTGTTCAGCGTCCTATCTTCGGCGGCTGAAGCGTTGTCTGCTGTCTATTGCACGAGGCTGTAGACAAGT
>MU006362.1:0-80156 GCA_010093695.1 Plenodomus tracheiphilus IPT5
AAATACTAACATAAACTTGTCTACAGCCTCGTGCAATAGACAGCAGACAACGCTTCAGCCGCCGAAGATAGGACGCTGAACACTTGGAGAATCTCTTGGAGAAGCCGACTCTAAGCCAGCCTGCCGCCGGCAATACTAACCCACGAGCGTCTGACGAGGTGCATTAAATAGAGAAGAAGCGTTCTAGATATAGAGAAAGGGTTCTGACTTGGATGATAAGCTACAAGAAGAAGCGAGCCAAAGAAGATATATGGGCTAAGGAGGCCGAGACGTAGCATAAGAAGTGTAAAGTTAGATTAGCGTTAGTAGCCCTTTCGGCTCGGCCGCCGGGCGTAAATAAATTGTGTGTGTGTGAGCGATGTTAGTGCTGAGGCATTTATCCTCACCAGTATTGGAGTAGAAGCTCTGCCTCTCCCAGACGTTGACGTTAACAAAATTCTTGGCTTGTTAAGAACATTTCAATCCCATGGTAATCGCGCTAGGCGTGACGCAGACCTAGTATTCGACGATAACGAGGACGGCAGTGAATCCAATACTGGCTACACTTCGATACCTCCAATGGACGATGCACTTCGATACGTCTGGAATATGATCGTCAAGCCTGTCCTTCAAAGACTACAGCTTCTTCGAGATGAGACCTGCCATCCATCTTCACTGACTAGGATTTGGTGGATATCAGGAGGAGTACTGTCGCTCATGCCTTTGCATGCCGTAGGCCACCATGAGCCAGGATCCATGGAAAACACCATCAGTCATGTTGTATCTTCATATGCCACGACGTTGAAGTCTCTGGAGTTTCTCAGGAAGAAGGAACAAACGAGCTTGGTTGATCAGAAGCATGAAGTACTCGTCATCTCCATGCCGACAACTCCCGGAACATTCTATCCCCTTGATGTGGGAAAGGAGGTCGATGCAATCAAAACCTTTGCAGAGCCTTGGGCACACGTTACGGCTCTCGAACGGCCACGAAAATCGGAGGTGATTGAAGCCTTGCAACGATGTACAATTGCTCACTTTGCTTGTCACGGCATGGCAGACCCAGTGGACCCTTTGAAGAGCAATCTTCTCCTTGGCCGGGACGAGCTAGAGAAGCTATCGATTGAGGATTTTGATAAGATGGCATTCGAAAAAGCAAGCATCATATATCTTTCCGCTTGCTCGACAGCGGAGCTCAAGGTGCGTAATCTAGCGGATGAGAGCCTCCATCTCGCCAGTAGTCTTCAGCTGGCCGGATTCCAGCATGTCATTGCTACAGCTTGGGGAGCGAAGGATAGGGCGGCAGTTGAAGTTGCGAAAAGCTTCTACGCGGCTTTGCAAAAAGCCACAGTCACTGACGTAGTGAATGTGGCAGAAGCACTACATATGGCCGTGGTGTCACTTCGAAATACAGGTGAAAACTGGAAAGACATTTCTTTGTGGGGGCCGTTTGTTCACCTTGGTACTTAAAGACGTCTCCTTTAGCTTACCGATTACGGCCTATGCTTGTAGCGCGTACTATGCCTATCTCCAAACGTGAGGCGATAATCGATAGTCGCAACGCATGTTGTCGCAATGGTTGCACTCCCACGCTTTCGAGATCTCAGTGAAGGACGTGATCTGGTCGCAATCTTTGAGAATTGAAGTTCACATTGTCCCATCCGGACAGATCCAGTGTCATTGTGGTGATTACTGATTGTCGCCCTGGTATCTGTCGTGCTTACAGGCCCATGACTCGTACCAGTCCTCGATTCACAACTCATCGCTGGGCATACGGCTATGGCACAGCAACACATAGGCTGCTGTGAAGATGTAAAAGAGGATGGGAAGCCAGGCAGTGAGGAGGCACAGTGGTGATAAGAATAAAGACTTGATCTAGCGCCTGTGCGCGCCATTGTACCTTGCAGAATGCAGTTAACCATGCCAGCCACCGCATCACCCATCACCCTGGCCCCGTTACTTCCCACCTGTACGCCAACACCCAATCTATCGCCATTCTTGCGTCTGCGATTGCGACCTTCCTCTCTGATAGCCCCGCCCCTCTGCAATCTTGGGCGGGATGCCAGGCGACCAACGGCGACCAACGGCGACCAACTGCGAGCCTTGATTAACCGGGTGGCCGGTTGCTTGGTGCTGCTTGGCAACGACGCTGCGTGCTTGTCACCTGCTCGATGAGGCAGCTGCAATGCGCGTATCATTTAGGTCGACATGTGCGACCACAGACAATGGCGACGTATAAAGCGGGCCATGGTTGGTGTAGGGGCAGTGCGTACGGTTGCGCTGCTTTCGTCTCGTCTTCTTGTGCGACGCGTCGTCTCGTTCCTGGACCACAGTTGGAGAGCCTGCAGCCGATAACGCGAATACATTGAGTGCGAACACGCCAATCCACGGCGTCGCACCTTGGTATCTCGCGCTTCTGGTCCACTTCTCAATCGCGGATCAGTCACGGTCACGATTCGACTCCTCCCTGCGACAATGCGCTCTTTCGCTGTTCTCGCAGCTGCGCTGCCGTTGATTCAGGCCATCGATCCTCCGCGTGTGCCACACCAGCCACTCGGCAATGGCACCAAGCGCCTCAACTACAACATCACCACCGATGCCCCTGGCCAATTGAGTCCACAAACCAGAGCTTTCAGCTGGGTTGGCACTGGTGCAGATGGCGACTACATCTATACTGGCGCATCTGGAGACTTCCTCTTTGAGAATGTAGCCACAGGTGAATCTTCAACCTTCATCTCAGCCGACAAGGTGCCGGCGGACTACTGGGATTTCTTCATCTCTCCAGATGCAACCCACGTGCTGTGGGCTGTCAACTACACCAAGCAGTACCGCCACTCATACTTTGCCGACTATTTGATCCAGGATGTCGCAACCGGCGAGACTACACCCCTTGACCCAGAATCCGTTGGCGATATACAGTATGCCGAATGGAGCCCAGTGTCATCCTCCCAGATCGCTTTCGTCAAGGGCAACGACCTCTACCTGTCCACCAACGGTACCATTACCCAGATCACCGAGACGGGTGGCCCAGACTACTTCAACGCTATCCCCGATTGGGTCTACGAGGAAGAGATCTTCGGCGACCGTTACACTCTGTGGTTCTCTCCTGATGGAGCCAAGATTGCTTTCTTGAGTTTCAACGAGACCGGTGTCGGCACTTTCAGGATCCCATACTACATTGACGATGATGCGGAGTACGTACCTGTCTACCCCCGTGAGCTGGAGTTGCGTTACCCCAAGGTTGGCACCAAGAACCCTACCGTAGTCTTCAACCTGTTGGATGTGGCGTCCGGCGAGGTCTCCAACGTGCCCATAGACGCTTTCGAGGAGGCAGATCTTGTCATTGGTGAGGTTGTCTGGCTTACCGAGGAGCACAGCAAGGTTGCTTACCGTGCCTACAACCGTGTCCAAGATCAGGAGAAGATTGTATTGGTCGATGTTGAGGGTGGCTCCTCGACAGTCACTCGCGAGCGTGATGGCTCTGATGGTTGGCTGGAGAACTTGATGCAGATCAGATATATCGGCGCAGTCTCTAGCTCCAACGCCACCTATGGCAACGCAAGCACCGAGTACTACCTCGATATCTCCGATGAGAGCGGCTGGGCACACATCTATCTTTTCCCCGTAAGCGGAGGAGAGAAGATTGCTTTGACCTCCGGCGAATGGGAGGTCATCTCAATCCCCAAGGTCGACTACAAGCGCGGTCTCGTCTACTACACTTCCACCGAGCACCACAGTGCTGAGTCGCACATCTACTCAGTCAGCTTTTCCGGTGAGAAGAAGGCACTAGTTGATGACAGCATTCCTGCATTCTGGACTGGCTCATTCTCTTCCGGTGGCTCATACTACGTTCTCCGCTACGCAGGTCCTGATGTCCCCTACCAAGAGCTGTACTCTGTCAACTCCAGCGAACCTATTCGGACGATTGTCAACAACACCGCGCTGTACAACCGTCTCCAGGAGTACGCACTTCCCAACATCACCTACCTTGACCTGGAGCACCCCTCTGGCTACACGCTAGACGCTATGCTTCGTCTGCCCCCGAACTTTGATCCCAGCAAGAAGTATCCCCTCCTCTTGATTCCATACGGCGGCCCTAACGCAAAGGAAGTCCACAAAGATTTCATCGCGCTAAACTGGAAAGCCTACGTCGCCTCGGACCCCGAACTCGAATACATCACCCTCACCGTCGACGGTCGCGGCACCGGCCGCAAAGGTCGCGCCTTCCGCTCCCTCGTCACCTCCAACCTAGGCCAACTCGAAGCCGAGGACCAAATCTGGGCTGCCAAAGAACTCGCAAAGAACCCCTGGGTCGATACAGAACACATTGGGATCTGGGGCTGGTCCTACGGCGGCTACCTCTCCTCCAAAGTCGTCGAAGTCGGCGACCCAATCATCAGCTTCGCCTGCATCACCGCCCCCGTATCCGATTGGCGCTTCTACGACTCCCTCTACACTGAACGTTACATGAAAACCCCCACCATCAACCCCGACGGCTACAACCGCTCTCGCGTGCACGACGCCACAGGCTTCAAGACCATCGCCGGCGGCGTAGTCATTCAACACGGTACAGGCGACGACAACGTGCATTTCCAAAATAGCGCCGCACTGGTAGATTTACTCATGGTGAACCGTGTTACGCCCGAGAAGATGCAAAACACATTCTTCACGGATAGCGATCATAGTATTAATTTCCATAATAACGGGAGGTTTTTGTACAGGCAGTTGAGTAAGAAGTTGTTTGAGGAGAAGGCTAGGACGGGGGATTCAAAGGGGGCGCATCAGTGGAGTAAGAGGAGGTTGGAGATGGAGGGGAGGGTTTGGACGGCGTGAGTGGTAGTATGGTAGTGTTCAACATTATGACCTGCGGGTTATGATGTAGGTTTGTAGTACACCTACGATACGACTTAATTAACATAATTATCCTATTACATTGTCCTCTTGTTCTTACTGTCAACCGCTAATATGCTCGCTGTTCTTCACACACTAGTTTCAACTCCAGTTGTCCAGCGGATGCTCAGAGCGCTGGTTGTTACGCAAGAGGTGAGACTGCGTAGTGTGATTGTACTCTGTGAAATCGAATTTGTCGTAATTATCAGTGATCTGTTGCCAGTCATATTCTTTACAGCTATTGCACCACCCGTAGCGATCGCGTTCGTGTACGTAGACTTGTCGCGCCTTCTTTCCGCTGATGGGGTCAACATCAATGCCCCCTCAGACTTGCAGACACGACAATAGTCTTTCTCCGTGACGATAGAGACTTCATGCTGAGCTGAGAGCATCTGTGCAAGACTCAACTCGGTCTTCGGGCCTATGTCAATGGTCTCAATACTGGTAGATTGCTGCTCTGGACGGTATTTACAATTACACTGGCCTCTTTCGCAATTTCTGTGTTCAGAATTGAAACAGAAGAAGTCTCAAAACACTCAGGAAATCAACAGGGCGTTTTCAGTAAAAGAGGCAGTATGGCTTCGGACGTAGGAGAATCTTCGGTTTCAGTTGTAGGAAATCGATGTCCCGGGTGCTGCGAAACACCAGTCATAGAGAAAGTCGGTGATTATCGATATAAGAGTTTAAGCCTCCGAAAGAGCAAACGTAGGGCGGAAGCTACGTCATGATGAAGGTGAAGGGGATCTAGAAGCTGCCAAAGTATCTTCGCACCTGCGCAGTTGTATAGTACGATGAGAAAACTAACTGTAACTCACCAGTATGGGTAAGTGGTGTATATAGAGAGATCACGGGTGTGGTGATATCATAGTCAGCGTCAGTTAGTCACAACGCGGCACACATTGAGCACTGCTTTTAGAGTACGACGCGTAATCAGGTGTCTTGGCAGAGCCTTGCACAACAAATCCTCATGTTATGGAGATGTAGTTTGTTTTTTGTCCTTTTACAAACAATTGTGAGACGTTTTAGGTAATCACTTGGTCATTCCGTTGTGTATTGCATATCTTAGTCATGTAGGTTCTCTGCGATTGCGGCGCTAGCGGCAACTAGACATAAACGATGGATACGGACTGACTTGCCCGCGGCATATTATAATGTGGTAAAACACAACTGGTAAGATTGCCACGCACGGACCCAACCTATAAAAGTACTCATCAGGTTGAAGCTTTCTGAGATAGTGTCGTACCGTAGATTTAAGTATCATATCTCACACTTGGAGCCAATCTCAAAACGGCGGTTTTATAAAATGCAAATCAGGAAATCAGTATTAAGTACTTCTATAACTACACACAAACGTCAATTGCTGATTAACACGTTTAACACCGTACACTAACCCTACCCATCAATTCCACCGTAATCCCTATATTATGTGCAATCAAAAAGTCGTAGATAAAGATCGCTAATAAGTAGGCAAGATACTCCCTGACTAACTTAGTTCACTTCTTCGCCTTCGGACTGGAGTCAGGCTTAGCCACCTCAGAGTCCTTCTTACCATTGTACCCTGGCACCGTGGCCCATACAGACTCTGTAGAAACTTGGCGAGAAGGCGGAAGAGTGGAGCCGCTACTAGAAGCAGCTGCCTTACCCTTGGACTTAGTATCATAAGGGTTACTGCGGCCCATCATACCTTTTCCTTTCTCGCTTGCGGTGCTCCTGGCTGAGGACTTGGGAGGGGCTGTAGTAACAGTTGAAGAGAGGGGGTCGACAACAGGACCGCTTGGGAATGACGTAGGTGGGCTGGGAGCAGCAGGGTTGACTAGAGCCCTTGAATCCACTGCAGTAACTGGGGTAGCGGGGACGACTGGAGCGAAGGTGGAGGGAGATGCAGGCACAGGGGCAGCAGAAGTAGAACTCGCAGTAGTGGTCTTTGGAGTACCCGTGACTGGAGTGTCCTTCTTCTGAACAGGGCGATCAGCGTATGGATTGCTCCTGCCTACGAGTCCACCTCCAGCTGGCCTGCTAGAATCATGCGTAGGTTTTGGCGTTGTCCTCCCTTCCACATGTACCTTTGCCCCGAAGGAGGCAAGGTCAGCCAAGGATGTCATCGTGGGCGTATCCGCTGATGGATTGGCTGCACTATCCGGCTTAGTTGCACTATGAGATACAATAGTAGCCCCTGAAGTAGATGAGTCTCCAACGGTATTCAAATTGTTGGAAGAAGTATCCCCCTGGATACCATGCTTTGCAAGATTAGGCTGGCGACTCTTGTGCAAAAGGTGTGGATGGGCGACGCGGTTGTGCTCCGTGAAGTCAAATTGGCCCTTATCATCGAGAGACCCATTACCGATGATTCTCTTGCAGATCTTGCAATAATCATGACAGTCTCGCTCATGAACGTCAATCTGACGCACCTGCTTGCCACTCACCGGATCGACGTCAACTTCGATTTTGACCGTTTTGTTACACACGCGACAGTTGTAATCTTCCATTTGACTCGTCACTTGCGGTTCAGCAGCGATAAGTTCAGCTAGGTTCTTTTCGGATTTTTCAGCAAAGGGAGTGACTTGATCCGTGGCATACATGCTGGCCTTGGTGGTTTTAGTATCCACTTTGTCCTTAGCATCTTTAGGGGGCTCTGTCTTGGCACTAGCGGGCTTTCTGGTCACGATATGTTTTACAGATATAGTCGCATTATCGGTACTAGGTGTTGTGACAGGGACGGTGTCCCTGGTATTAGGCATAGAGGTAGCGGGTGCCTTTCCTGCAATTTCCGTTATACCAGTTCCACCACTCGCGTTGCCTGTCTTTTTCCCCTTTTTCATCTCAGGACACTCCGCATTATGCTTTGTCCAATTCCACTTGTACCAACCTCCATCTGTCTTGGTAAACGGAAGGTTTATAGTTCTGCGGCAGCGCCCGCAAATGCATGTCACTGTGCCATCAGCGTTTACGTTACCGTCAATAGCGTGGAGTATTCCCGCTTCTTGTACCTCTGTAGGGGGGTCTACGAAGCGAGGCTTGGGGCGTAGGGACTTTGAAGATGCGGCTGTTGCTGTGAGAGGAGCTGGTGTAGACGAGGCTGGCAAAGGTGTAGGTGCTACAGCGGGGGTGGCTGCAGCTGGCGTTGGCGCTTCTGGCTTGAATGGAGTCGATATAGGTATAGCTGGCGTCGGTGTGGAGGCTGCCTCACTGGGTGTTATATACCTGCTCTTGTGCAAACCTGGTGCTGGCTTCTTGAGAGGATCAGTCCCCTGTAGGGGAGCAGATGATGGCTTTGTAGTTGCAGCGGGTGCCGGTTCTGGGGCTAGAGCCAGAGCTGTAGTGGAACTAGGGTTCTTCTGGCTTGCAGTAGGTACAAAGGGATTTGTGTCAGTGCTCAGCTGATCGAAGATTGTCGAGCTTGGTCTCATAGCTCTCGGTGCAGTAGGCAGAGCTCCACTCAAAATTGCAAACGGGTTTGACACATTACCAGACTCTTGGCCCGACGATTGGGTCGGATTTGGTGGTGCGAATGAGAAATTCGTCTTCGGGGTTAGCGGTGAGAATGTGAATTTAGTTGTCGGGGTTGGCGGTGCGAACGTAAATGTACTCGTCGGGGTTGGCAGTGCGAATGTGAATGTACCCGTCGGAGTAGGAGACAGGACGCTCGAAGGCTCTCTGAGGCTCGGCGCGGTCGAACTTTGCGCAACCACAGTCGCATCTGCATTATCAGCAGCCTCTGATTCCTTTTCGGCCTTCTCATCCATTATCCTCTTCTCCTCACGTCTCGCCTCTTCCTTCTTATTATTCTCTTCGCCCTTTGCGGCCTGCTTCTCCCTCAGAGCTTTTGGGTTGTGCAGCTTAAGCCCCTTAGCCAATGTTGCTTTTTTACACTCAATCTGGTGAGTACCGTAAAACCAATCATTGCGCATGACCTTACCGCAGCCCTCGTTCTCACAGGTCCTGAATTGCATCTTACAATTGCCAATGTGCTTTCGGAAGATAGCGCGGTGGTGAAGACGGTTCTCCGGGTCGTGGCTGGCAGAGGGGTGGTAGAATGCGTTGCTACAGTTGTGGCAGATCTTGTAGTGCTTTAGATCTGAGGGTCTGGCTGGAGGATTCCATTCGTTGGCGTTTAAAAGGAGAGAGTCCGAAGATACTGGGGGTATTGCTGGGGCTTCACTTGAGGACGGTGGAGTGGGAGCAGCAATAGGTTGTGTTTCGCTGTTGTTGGTTGTTTTCGTGTTGGCGATAGCCTCCTTCAAGGTTACTTCATCGGACTTCACAGCTTGTTTCTGAGTAGAAGGCGTGGCAGAAGTGTTTCGGTCTCCCAGTTCCGTAGATTGCGCTGTAATAGGAACAAAGACAGAAGCGGACGCTTTCAGCTTCTCACTTGTATGCGATTTCGTAGGTGCAGGAACTTGGATGCTTGCTGTCTTGGCCTTGAATTCATCAGCCGCTGCAGTAGGGCTCCAAGAATCATCGTCATCACGATCGGCCCATTTGCTAGTTGTCATAACCGAGGTCTTGGACTGTATGGCTACCTCAAGGGACTCTTTATCTGGAGGCGGAGATCGATCAGTGGGTGCAGACTCGACCACTGAACTCCCTTGTAGTTGGACAAGCGGTGTTGATGGCTTTTTCACAGCCTCCAAGGTGACAGGCTCCACACTGGCGACGGGCATTGGTCTCTTAACAGCCTCTGAAATGGCTGGTGTTTTCTCCTCCGTCTTTTGGGTTGCTGCATGTGCCTGCTTGGGGCTGAAAGAAGGTCCTTGAGGGGTAGGCATGGTCACAAACTCAGCCTTGAACTTGCGACAATCTTCAAGCTGCCTCCTCAAACTGAAGATCTCTTGCTTCTGGGAGATTTCTCCCTCCTTTGCTGCTCGAAGCTCACGACGTACCGTCCGGACATCATCAGCCGCCTTTGTTAGGAGATCTGAATTGTTACGGTATCTCGAACGGACGTGTTCCAATTGGCCGTCCCGCTCAGTCAGGAGAGCTTCAAGCGCCTTCTCCCGCTGTGAGCTTGATTCAAGCTTCGTTTGCACGTGCTCTAGTTCTACTGTAGTCTCCTGGGCTTTCTCTGCCGCAGATTTGTAGTGCGATTGACTCTTCTCAGCCTCTGCGCGTCTGGACTGCTCAGCGTTGAGAGCATCATGGGTCTTGCTGACCTTTTCATCCTTCTCGGCGAGCTTTTGATCGTAGCCTTCAAGTTCTTCTTGGGCCTTACTGAGCTGGGACGTGAGAGACGACTCGCGGTCGCTTGCTGCGGCCAATTGGTCCTCGAACAAGAGACACTTTGTTTCAGCAAGACTCAAAGCATTATATTTCTGTGCGATTGCATTATGACAAGATTTGTTAGCGGACTCGAGTTGAGCCGATCCAGCTTGCGCGTCAGTGAGTCGCTTTTCGAGTTCATTCCATGAAGCTGTCATCTTGTCCAGAACGTCAGTCTGGCACTTCAGGGCAGCTTTGGCTTCATTGACATCTTTCTGAGACTTATCGAGCTCCGAATCGTGCTTTTTCTTTAGCAAAGCCTTGGCCTCAGCCAACTTTGTGTCGAAGCTGTGCTTGCACTCTTTCCGCACCTGCTCACGAGCAGCTTCAAGTTGACGACCGGATTCCAGCTGTACTGCCTCTTCCACGGCTTTTTCACGCTCCTTCAGTTCTACCTCATGCTTCTTTCGAAGGCCGGCAATCTTCTCCGCCGTTGTATCTTTCTCTCCAATGCGTACTGTCCCGCGTGATTGCTCCTGCTGTAAAGCCTGAGCTCGAAGATCGTCAACCTCCTTCTTCGCCTCAAAGGCTTCCTTCTCAAGTTCATCAAATCGTACTTGCCTTTTCAACAGGCGTTCCAATTGCTCTTCTTGCACGGCCGCACGCACCTTTGCGTTCTCGATGCTATCCTCGCGGATTGCCTTGGTCCGCGCCTCGAATTCTGAGCGTAAGCGTACAATTTCCATTTCCAATCTGGGTATGTCTAGATCAGACCCTGGCGAGAGAGGCAACGTTTCTTGGTGGATTGGGCTTGAGAAACCGAGTTGAACCGGCGTAGAGGCTTGCAATGTTTGAATCTCGCGCAAGCGCTCGAGGTGTTGCGCATCGCTTCGTTCAGTCTCCTTGCTGCTTCTCAGCCAGCCGAGGAACAAATTTGTAACGTAAATGCCTAGTAGCCCATTCACCACCGGCTGGACGGTTGGCCATTGTCCTGGTGTAGGGCCGTCGGCATGATTTGATATGTTGTCTGGCTCCATAGTGTAAGTTTTAGGAGCTAATGTCGTCCTTGCTGTGTATATTTGTGTGGTTATCAAATTTCGTAAATCAAGTTGTGTGTCGAATCTGGTGTTCGAGAAGATCGCGAAGTCTTGTGGTGGGATAGAAGTTTTTGTGGGAGGTCGAGCAAACGACAAAGCCCGTTGCGGGTCACAAGGGGAACAAAGCGCCACCTGACCCGAACAAAGTGAAAGCGACTCAAAGAGTCTTGATGTGATTCTATGATTGCAGAGAGCTTTCACAGACATGCACTGTGACTCGTCAGTTGGCATTGTTTCACTCAACCTTCCCTTGTCGCCTATGACCAAGCCTGAAGCTTTCGATTAGGCGGAAGGCAGGTCCGCGGCTGGAGCCCATCAGCCCGAGTTCAATGGCTGCAAGGTTACTAGATATAGAAGCCATTAGTGGGAGACAGTGCCTCTAGCTAACATTGTCGCATCTTACACGTGAATGCCAATGTGATTCACCTACGCTGCCGATCTATATTACCACCATGTCTGATAATCGGAACTCCCTTGGGATAAGATAAGACTGCCCGAGAAAAACAGCTGTGGCCCTGAACCTGATCAGTTGAAGTGAGCCATGCAAGAGCGGGTTCTTTGCGATTGTTGAACATGCTTCGAGGCTTAATACCTTGCTCTCACCGAGTAATGCACCATGATCTTGACTATTAATTTCAGATCTCACAGGCAATCGCTCCTATGATATATTCTCATTGTCCACCCAAAGCCCTTCTAAAATTGCCCCAAACCTTTCCGCCATCTTTCTACCTCCCTCATTCGGCTCAACCCTGTCCGTGTAATCGCCTCCGCCTTTTCCGTCCAACACCTCATACAACGCGCACGGCACGATCTCCACTCCATCGACCCTGATTTCCATCGTCGCCTGTCGATACATTGCCCGAATAGCGGCCTGCAATTGTCCAGGCCACCTATCATAACCAAGCGCAGTGAGCTGGAGGTCCGCCCAGCTCTTTTGATCAAGCCCACTTTCAAGTGGGTAGTAGATCATACACACAATCACAGCGCGAGGCTTGGTAATAGCCGTAAGCTTGGTGACGTAGGCCTGTATTTTATCGCCGAAGAGGGTTCTGAAGTAACGTAGCGAACTCGCGCTGCCGTCTTCGAGATGGGAGAGCGGGGTTAGCCACGCGAGACGCAACATGTTGATGATGGTCCAGAAACTGGGTTTGAAAGCGATGTCGTTGCCGCCGACACTGATGATTAGGGTATCTTGTGGACGGATTTTATCCCGAATGAACTCATCGTGTGGCAGTAAACTGTTGTCACGTTCTCTAATCATTGATTCTTCGACAGCGGTGTTGAGTGCTGTCGCGCGGTCGCCGAGCACATGGTTGAGCCAGAATGCGACATCAGGCTTTGGTTGAGGTATATCGAGAGCCTTATGGTAGATGTCTGGTACGGCAACGGTGGGATCGCGGTCTGCGAGATTGACCCAGAATTTGTTGTCGAGGGAGGAGTCGCCGGCGAAATAGACCATGGGTTTGTCGGCACGCTCTTGTAATGTGATTTCTCGGAAAGTGGCGAGATCTTCGAGTGGGTGGCCCTTGTATTCAAAATAAAACCTTGCGCATTTGACCTTGGAAGTCTTTTCAGAGAAGACTGTGGTGGACATGATGTGGCTGATGTAACTGGCGTGAGGCGCAAGGCTGGATCTGGGAAAGCTCGTGGACGGCAAAGACGGTACGCTGCGCAATCAACAAGTCAATTACAAGCACTGTGTATACGTAACAATCACAGTCAAAAGTGTCGCGAACAAGAGATCAGACGAATGTTCGATGAAGAATAGATTACGCGTCTGCCTGAGTGCAAGGCAGCCACAAAGGTAGCCAGCCACCAGCCTACCTGCGGAGTCCACCCCGCCAAGGCCGTGCAATGCGCTATTTGATGGCCAAAGAGCTATTCGCACATGCACGAGAACGACATCCCAAAATGCACCAACGATTGTCCGAAAAGTCCCATTGGTGAGCTCAGGTTCCTCTAGACACAAGTTTGGTAAGAGTGTGTCATGTCACGTGTACTTTACATTCACTCTCGAAGGCATTGATCGTGGGGTTGAAACGATTGCTCAATCAAGATTCATCAATCCCACTCGACCCCATGACTTTTTGAACATCTTTTACTCTATTATGGTATGATGTACTGATATTGACAGCAGTATCGGTAGACTTCGCGTTACCTGTCTCTGTTGCGCGAAACGACTACAGGGGGCGTACTACCAAGTCCTATAGAACAGACAAGCTCTTGCGGGAGAACGAAGATCTCCAGCTTGGCGCTTACTCTGCCGCAATAACATCCGAGTATTAATAACACAAGCGAGTGTTTTAGTCCTGGCGTGTATCGTGTACGAGTAAGTCACAGCAACGAGCCACATCCCTATTCTCTGTGCCTCCCTATGCACTCTTTGCATTTCCTCCAGCAACTTGATGGGGGCTTCCTGCAGTTAGAAGACATCTCAAAATTCTTTAAAGAAGAATTAGGTTTGAGAAATACATCAAACGGTCAAGTAAGAGTTCCTATACCATACCTACCTAAGGTATGCATTTGACACGGCGCATACAGCAGCCTCCACTCCATGAACTATTCAGTTGGTTCTGACCAGTTGCGTTGGTTTGCATCGTGTGCCCTGAATTCTAGGGGCTTGCTCCTCGAAACCCGGGAACATCTCGGCCACCACAAACGGCGGGTCTGAGGCTGTGCTACCACTCTTTATGCGATGGAGTAAATTTACAAGAGTCCCTAACACCCCACGATACGAGCTGCACCGGATTAGGAAATTATTACCGCGCTCGGGCCAACAGTGACTACCTGCGATCTCAAACTACCATACCTAGGTATAATCAAAAAGCCAAGCTTGTACAACCATGCCTTTACGTCTCAGTAGCGGAGCGGAGTTGAAGCTTGATGAGCCTTCATTAGGTATAAACCGAAATGCGACGTACAAGGTGATAGCGCAGCACTGTTGCTCAGAGGCTACTTAAGCATGAGCAATCTGTCTCTTCGGCATTGACATTCAACCCAGAACGTTCTTTACCATGTTTTCATCTTCTAAGCTTCTCGCATTCTTTATCGCTGAGGCGCATTTTCTGTCCGCTACAGCTCTGCCTTCGAAGAAAACGACGTCAAGCAGCTGCTCTCAGCCTACCGTATCAGCCCCCAATGAAACAATCTCGAGCAAATGCTCTAGGCCAATCGTTAGAAAAGAATGGTATGTTCAAGACTATCGTGTTAAGTCGGCGGTCAAGGTTCGCTAACATTGCATTAGGCGCACACTAGACATAGCTGAACAAGATGCCTACATCAACGCAATCCAATGCTTGAAGACTGCTCCATCTCGAGGAACGACATTCTACGATACTTTACAGAGCCGTTATGATGATTTTGTGGCTCTGCACATCAACGCTACACGTGGTACGTCCTCTATCACTTTACTTTTCAATTTTGAAAAAGATCAGGCCTAACATATTCCAAGGTGGCGACCACCCCCCATCGCTCAATTCTTTCCAGACCAACTCCACAGAGCCTGTAACCCCTTTATACAGTATCCACGGTGTCGGTATCTTCCTTCCATGGCACCGCTACGTTATCTCAATTTTCGAGTCCACCCTTCGATCGGAATGCAACTACACCGGTGCTCAACCCTATTGGGATTGGACCTTGGATAGCCCAGCATCAAACTCCACATTGCTCGCTTCCCCAGTCTTCCAAGCTTTTGGCGGCAACGGATCGGCAACAACAGGCTGTGTAGAATATGGGCCCTTTGCTGGGACTGCCACTTTGAACATTGGACCTGGGGATTCGATGAAGAAGAATCCGCGCTGTATGACGAGGATCATTCAACAGGATCTATTTGATTTCAGATCGAATTGGAGCGATATCTTTGAGCCGTTGTTGCAGTTGAAGAAATACGTACAAGTACAGCTTTTCATTGATGAGCTTGACTTTTTGAAGCCGGAGGACCAGATCGAAACGTTTGCTAAGCCGCATGGGCTTATGCATTCAGTTATCGGGGGTGACGTATGAATTTGACATCGTCCATATATCACCAAGAAACTAACATGTCGAACCAGTTCATGGATGTACTCGCCTCTCCCAACGATCCGATATTCTGGCTACACCACACGTTTCTCGACTACCTCTGGGCATTGTGGCAGCAGTGCGATGCAGCTCGCCTTCATGACATTGGCGGAGCTAGAACTACCCGTGGTTTGGGGCCAGAGGGCGACAAGATTGAAAACACAACGCTAGACACTCCGCTGTGGACAGGCTTTGTGGCTAGCGATGTTCCTGTTGGCAAGATCATGGACACTATGAATGGTGATGGCGAAGGAGTTTTGTGCTACAAGTACGAGGATTCGCCATCGACTGTGGGGCGGTCGGGATTTTAGTTGGAAAATTTTCGCAAATTTTCCCATGCATACATCCCTCGTTGTTCGATAGTCGAGTGTCTCATTCAATTTCGTCTGGAACTTTCCTTTCCCTTCATGTAGCCATCTGTTGTCTAACATTTTTTATTTCTTATTCATATCTTATCGTTATATGTATATCTTAACTTATACAATTGAAACCATCGTTGATGGAAAGTTTTCGAATAGAATATAAATCGTAATCCTCGTTCTCGCCGAGATCACAACCCACAACTTTCTCAAACCTGCCGACCAATACGTTATGTCTTCTTGGCAGGAGGTCTCTTTAACCAGAGTGCAAAAAGTACGAAGACATACAAGGAAGAAAACTCGCAACGAGAATTGTAAACTCACAAATCTTCCAGTAGTAAGACATCATCGACCACCACATGTCCAAATTGGTATACACGCCACTTCAACACAGGCTCCCCTGAACCATCAGAATAACAAGCTACAAAGACAAAACTGGACATACGAATTATACTCTGACTCTTTTCAGTAGAACAGACACAAACCCACCCTTCAAACGCCAGGTAATTCAATAATTCCGTATCACCCAGACACATAGTTGAACAACAAAAGATAAAGTCAAAATCCGCAGCACGAGCGTTTTATATACACGCTCACAAAAAGCCACGCACTCCCAAGACCTTGAAAGAAAGACTTCTTCGAATCCCTGTGACTGCTGTATAACTGAGGTCACACATTAATTTTCCAAGAAACCAAAACCCCCCCCCATCTGTCCAGCCACGAGCAACTGCAGGACCTATATTTCATCAGCTTAACTTTTTACATTCGAGCCGAAAAAAAAACATTTCGAAATTATAACAACCAATAATTAATCCCACCTCACACCCTTGCAAGAAAAAAACCCAATACATAATGGCCACTCAAATCCACTCCACAAATCAACCAACCATGCCCCTTTTCCCAATCGCACTGGCTCGCCCCAGCACCAACATGACCACACTCATCCGCGCCCTTTGCTTGGAATTTATATCCAGGCAGAAACACCGCGCCTCCCTCAGTTCTTCCTTGCCGGTTTCTGTTCTTGGATGAGCTGGACGCGGTGGTAGTGTGATGTACTGTACTGTACTCTTAGGAGACGAGGGGGAGAGCTAAAAGTAGGTATATACACGTACTGCCGTTGCCATCTGCGCTGAGATACTCCACTGCAATAGTGGTGACTGAGAAAGCATGCAAGGGTGCGGAAAAGTAGTCGTGTATGTTGGCTTGTTTATTTCAACATTACACACAACGCGCCAACCCCCTTCTACCTAGTCCGTCTATATCACATTACAAATCCTACACATAGTAAAACTATACATATTTACCAATCCTGAAAAAAAAAGAATGGCAAAAAAGCTGTCCATCTCTCTGTCTAGCAACTGAAATCTTATATACCATGTAGATTTGAAAAAAAAATTCGTCATCAAATTAAATTTCCCCATTCTGCCAATATCTTGACGAAGAGAAAAAAGAGGAGGGGGAAGGAAGGGACTGGTATCAAAAATAGCCTCCACAATAAAGAATCGTCTGATGAATTGTAATCAGAAAAAAAAACCTATACATGGAGATGGAATCCACCATCTCGAAAGACAAAACCCCCTAGGGAGGTCTTTGGAAAGAACATGACACTCCTCTAAATAATCAACCATCAACATCTTTCATATACATTCCTCCTCACCTCTCTTCCCCATACTAGCCCTCTCCCCCCTCCTCTTATACTACGCCCCAATATGACTACTACTAACCGTCCTCTTCCAACCGCCCCATCCCCACCCCTGTTGCTGCGCTCCTCCCCCTCCCCCTCCAACCTCCTTGGGCGTTGTAACCCCCGGCGTCGCCACGGGACTCCCCCCACTCATGACCCTCTTCATACCCTCAAACCTCGCCCTCATCTCCTCCAATTCCTGCTTCGCCACCGCCTCGGCCGTCTTGGCATTCACAAGCTCCATAAGCAGCGCCTCGTTATCAGCCGGTGCGTGGTTCTCCGTTGCAAGGACAGCTTGAGTAGCAAGACTGCTGCTGCGTTTTCCAAAGATACTGGTGCTGATGCTAGTGCTGTTGTTGCTGTTGTTTGACGCATTTTCGCTACGCTGCGACGGTATCGATTTCTGTGAGGGTGTACGACCTAGGCGGAATTCGCGCAGACCGCTGCCAGTGACGGAGTCGCTGGTCGTGCTGCGTGAGAGACTGGGCGGTGTTTCGGGGGATGTGTCGCCGTTTGTCCAACTCGCCGCTGCACTCATTTTGCGTGCGTCGCGGCGTAGTTCTTGAATCGTCTTTTCCTGGCGTTGGTTGGCGTTGTAGCTTTCGGCTAGGCGGTGTCGTGTATCTTTTAGTGCGTCGCGTGCGCTTTGTAATTCGGCGTCGCGGTCGTTGAGGTCGCGGGCTAGGGCTGTGGCGCGGCTGGTTTCGCTGCTCAGTTGCTCTTTTGCGCGCGCGAGGTTTTCGCGTAGTAGTTGTTTGGTTTCGAACATGCTAGAGGCGCGGTGGTGGGTTCTATGTTCTACTGGGAATCGCGATTCGAGGGCGTCGACGAGCTCGAGGGTGCCTTCGGGGAGGGCAGGAGGAGGATCTGAAGAATCGCTTGGAGGCGGTGTGGCGGTTGCAGCAGTAATGGTGGTGCGGCGGCGGGACTGGCGAGAGGGAGCGAGAGAGGAGGATTTATTGCGCATTTTGTCGATGACCGAGCGGACCATGCGGTGGTCTTCGTTGCGGTCTTCGCGTTGCTTTTGGAGTGCGGCTTCGAGTTCGCTGTTCTGGCGCTGCAGTTGGCTAACAGACATGAGCAGTTGTTCGATTTGATAGTGCAGGTCGCGGTCGCGAGCTGAGTGGCCCATGGCGACAGAACCATGGCCGGACTTGAGGGACAGCGCGTCGCCGCTGGACCCTCTCGAAAGGTCTGTCATGGCTGTACTTTGTGTCGCAGCAGAAGCGTCTGATTCAGCCGTCGAGTTGAGCGTAGAGGCCAGACTCTGTTTGCTCGCTGATCGTCGCAGGAAGCTGACAGGCCGCGAAGGCGCCGACAACCCAGGACTGAGGCTCATAGACTTGGTCGATGAATTGCTCGGGCCCCATAATCGACCGAGAAACGACGTGGCGCTCTTCTGCACTTGTTGCTTGCTCGACTCCTTCTCTTGCGCCTCCTTGTATTGCTGCTCCAGCCCCTGCAGCCTCTCACGCGTCACGTCGTTGGTGAAGCCGACAAAGTCGTTCACCAGTTCGTCTGCGGACCCTGCATTGCGGCCATAGGGGTCCCAGAGCTGGCGGCCTAGCAACAGCTGCATGACGTCCTCGAACTCGATGAGAGAGATAAGCTTCGCTTCGTTCCGCTTCATGAGCGCGAGTGCGACGCGCATTATGGTTTCAGAGGCGCCCTCAGCGAAGAGCACATCGTAAATGCGGAAGAGCATTGGAAGCGGACATGTGACAGCGAAGAAGGACAGGAACCATTGCGACAGGTATGCGGATTCGATGCCTAGATCGTCGAGATGTCTTGCCAGCTGGGGCATGTGATGGTGGAGCAGTTTTTGGAACTGGAAGATGCGGAGGTGGAGACCCGAAAGGTCAGGAAGGAAGCATGAGCGGAGGTCGTAGTCTTCCATGAGTCTAAGTGCTTTTAGCAAGGGTGACGTCGCAAAGCATTTGGAAGACCATACCTGACAAGCACACAAAATGCTTCTTTATCACCCATCTGCATAAGGAGCGGGCCTACCAGGAAGCCCAAACCCTGACAGTACCCAATCTTGTGGTCATACAAACTGAAGCACTTGAGTACCCGGCCCAGCATCTTCTGGCCTTCACCCTCTGGGTCTTTGAACATCTCCACGCCCGGAAAGCTCCTACCGAGATCCTTGTTGATGATGTTCTCATACGGACTCGACTCGCCGGAAAGGGTATCATACTGATCTTCGATCAACTTATCCCGTGCGCCCGATGCGCTCTGCCACACTACGCCTCGAAGTGGCGCCGGAATACCGCTCCGAATCTTGTTTATGCAGAGTGTAGGAAGGCGCTGTACGGTCTGAGGATAGTCGCGGACGAGGACTGCCCAGAACTCGAGTTCGGTCATAGGCGGGGGCGAAGGGAGCTGTGAGAAGCGTACTTGCGAGGCACAAGCTTCATCCTGCACGAGGCGCTTGAGCTGGTTAAAGGACGGTGGGCGGGATTGGCTGCGGGCGCGGGCGACTTTCATGCCGGCTTTGGAGTTTGAGAGGAGCGCATCGTTTTCTTGTTCGAGGCGGGCGAGGAGCAGTGCCATGGCCTGCCATTGTTAGCACTCTAATTCCAGGTCGTCACTCGAGTAGATAGGGATTCTACCTCTTCCTCGCTTGCCGGCTCCTGCTCCTCCTTCTTCTCCAGCTCTGCCCAGTCCACCTGCTCACTGTTGCCAGAGCCAGAGCCATTGCTGTTGCTCCTGCCTCTCGGCTCCGACTTGGGCGACACTGGGGCGTCGGTGTCGTGAACAGACACAGTCGGACTGTCAATGGTGGCAGCCTCGACACTTGTATCGCTGCCCCTTCGTCCAAACGCCTTCCGGATCTCGCTCGAGTTGGTCCGACTCGACGTCCTCAATTGCCCCCCCACCACAATTTCCGGCTGGGCAATCGACTCCCTCGCTCCTTCCCCGTCTTCACTTCTCACCCCGTCCGTCTCTGATAGTGGCACCGTGACCATGGAATCGGTGGGCATGTGTGTGCGTGGTGAGGGTGAGCTCTTCTCTTCTAGATCTTGTGTGTCGATGTGCGCGAGGCCCGCCGTCTCGAGCTTCATCGTGTTGGTGCTCTTTGTTTCGTCCGACATGGCGGTGGTGGTGATGATGGTGGTGTCCCGTCGTTGGGTAGACTATACAGCTGGAACATGCACCGTGTGTCGCATCAACAATGACGTTGACAAGCTAGTAAGAGATTCTTGTGGTGAAGCCTCCTCTGTCCAGTGCTGTGCGTCCCGTGTCGCACACACGGCGGCTGGCGTTGGTCGTGTTTCAAAAGCGTGGCTCCCTGCTCTACCATGGAAATTGCGCTGCACCATAAACACCTCCTATCGCGCTTTGGTAACGATTCGGCTCCGGATAATGGCAATGCAATGCAGGCAAACGAATGAATGAGCGGCAGCGCAGACGCATATGCAGACATGCAAACAATAAACAGCGTCGACACAGCGAGTGCGCAATGAGGGGGGAAAGTGTATCGCGACGCTCGAAAGGAGCGGAGCATAAGGAGAGGCCCCCATGCCATGGCACTGACGGCATCCATGCACACGCCCCAGTCCAGCCTAGCCGGGCTTATCAGGGTCCACCGGCTCGCCTTGGCCAAGTGGCTGCCCCCAGCCAATCGACACCGCCTTTGCGACATTGGCGACATTGTCCCCCCGAGCAGCGCAGGGCCATTCTCCATGCCATTGGCGGTGATGCCCCTTTCTGACCACTATGGTTCAATGTCGCGCACAGCATCCTACAGGGCGGCGGTCGTTTGGCGACTTGTTCTTGCCCAATGACGCGCGGGGGCAAGGCACGAGGCAACACGCGCCGTACCGCGGTAAACATGCAAACATAGCAAACATTCCCCGTTGGCGCGCGAGGCAACCAGGCGGTGAGGGGGGGGGGAGGCGAGACCGTCATGTCTCCACTGGCCCTCTCCACAATACGGGACGTCACATCATGCACTGCATGAACGAGTGCAGCCTCGGCGCCATCTTAGTGGTCGAGTGAGAGTATACAATGCAGGAACCTGACATTAAGGTGCTGACCGCACTTTGTCGTGTGCGCGAGGTGCATCGTTGATCGTTCAACGCGGTAGATTTCCTGTGGTAAGAGCGAAGCTGTCATTCAATCTCCTCACATCGACGGCAAGCGACGTGCCTATCCTCGTGGTAAAAACACAAATGTTGCGGAAAGTTGGTACATGGTGGATTGGCGACGATAGAATGGCGTTATTGATCGTAGTACAATTTGTGGTTGACTCGCTTCCGACGGGGCAACCCCATGGTATGTGCACCACATGCATACCAAGACCTCCACACCCTCGTTCAAGTACACAACCTCCTATTGATCTACCATGAAGCAATAATGGAACCCCGCACGACCTGGTCCTCACACTTCTCAAATTCCAGA
Source organism: Plenodomus tracheiphilus IPT5 (assembly GCA_010093695.1). NCBI lineage: Eukaryota > Fungi > Ascomycota > Dothideomycetes > Pleosporales > Leptosphaeriaceae > Plenodomus > Plenodomus tracheiphilus. The sequence continues at coordinate 21,663 of MU006362.1, forward strand.
GCGCATCCGTCCACCTCCCACGCCGCACCAGCACAATCAACCCCATAAACTCCATGATTTTATTCTGCACGAATATTGCACAATGTCATCCAATCTCCGGACATCCGTCGCATCCTTCCCATTCACCCCCACCTTTTTTCTTCCTAGCTAACTTCGAGAAATCGAGTGTGCTGGATGCGAAGGCTCTTTGGACATGACTTGGAGACGTTCAAACAGTTCCATGTTCCTTGCTTACGTCAATTTGACAAAGGATCCAACCAACAGTGATGGCAAGCACGTGGTAGACAAACCACAACATGACAGACCCTTCATGATCAGATCAACAGCATCGCATAAACCAAACATCCATCTATCAAACAATCCAGGTATTGCAATATAACAAACTATTACATCCGACGACACCGCACCGACATGATTTTCAAAGTAACACAACTAGGAAGCTGACTGCTCCCTCTCCAGCTCCTCCTCCTCCTCTTCTTCTTCTTCCTCATCATCCTCATAGTCCTCAGAAATTGCCTTCATCTTCTCCTGGTAAACTTCGGACGCAGTACGCTTCTTCTCCGACGCGTTGTTCGAAGAGGCAACAGAAGAGGCACGAACAGGCGAAGGGCGGGCAGACACTGCTTCAACAGTCTCTGTACCAGTCATCTCGACAGCTTCAGTGGTAGTCTCGACAACCGTCTCAGTAGCAACCTGCTTCACACTTTCGTCCTCTCCCACAATCTCCTTGATCACACGAGTTTCAGTCTGAACCTCGGTCTCATAAACAGCGACCTGGTTATCCTTGGTAGTCTGCGGCGAATACCGAGCCGGCGGACTAGAAGTCTGCGACGGCGTATGAACAGTAGGCTGGTGCTCAACATACCACTCCCTAAACCCAGCCAACTCCAACAACTCAGCCCCATGCTCCTTATTCCACCGCGCATTCCTCTCCCCCTCTTCCTCGGCCTCCCTCTTCTCCTCGCGCCGCACATTCGCCATCATAGCCCTACCCTCATCATACGCCTTAGCCAGCTTCTTATCCGGCTCCCCAAATGTCTTCACAACCTCCTTCATCTTCTTCTCTACTTCCTTACTCTCCACCGACTTACCCTTGACCTCACGAACACCCACCGGCGCCTTCCCGCAATCATACGCAGGCTTATGCGCCAAATACTGTGCACGTACACTCTCCACCGTGCGACCGGTAGACTGATACCCATCCACGCCCCCCGTCGCACCAATGTAATCCCCCAAAAACCGACTGTTATACCGGGCCGTAACCTCCCAGATCGAGGCCGAGGGGAAATCGCGGAACAAATGGGCCAGGTATTCGCGTTCTTGCTCTGACCAGCTGTTGTCCATGCAAATGCGGCCTATGGCCTGTGCGCGACGGTCGTTGAGGCATTTGACGGCTTGTTTGTTGGACCAGTCTTTGGGGCGACGACGGAGGTTTCCTTTGGTGCCTGAGGTGTCTTTTTGGTCGTCGCCGTAGTGGTAGGTGATTGGTGTGCGGCGGGGTGTGCTGTCCTTTTTGCTTGTGGGTCGCATGTCGATGAGTTTGATTTGGAGGTGGGCTTCTTGGTCGATGGTGGCGGGGAGGCTGGCGGCGTTGGCGGGTGCGGTGGTGCTGAGGTGTTTTACGTATCGGGAGCCGCGTTGGAAACGGGCGCCGAGGTCTTCCCATAGTGGGGGGTTTGTTGCTGCGTTGCTGGTGCGGGCGGAGGGTTGGGAGGGGTGAGGGAGAGGGTCAGCGACTTCGGGGGAGTTCTCGTCGTTTTCGTTGAGGCGCTTCATAATGGGTTTGATACCCCAGTATGGGCTGGGCGCGGGAATTGTAGGCTGAGGAGGTGTCCATGGCTCAAAGGTATCTGCGACTGGGACAGCTCCTGTAGTGGACTTCTTGGGGGCGGCAACCTTCCTGGTTGTGACCTTCTTAGGGACAGCCTTCTTTGCCGCGGTGCTCTTCTTGGTGGTGACAACCTTCTCGGGTGGAACAAGGTTTTCTGGTACATCAGACAAGGGTGAAGTGGGTGGAGAAAGCACGGCTACTGGAGAAGGAGACTTGGATGACGCATCAGCGCTGGCGACCTTTTGCTTCTTGGACGGCTCGTCCTCGCTAAGTGGTGACTGTGCAGTGCGCTTCGACATGTTAAAGATGTTTACTTGGCGATGCGGTTACTAATTTGTGTAAAGACTGTGTTGGTTGGGTGTGTCTTGTTACTATGCTTATGATTGCTGTGTCTGGAAAATAATGGTTTGCTCCATGAAGGCGCCTCAAGCATTATGTACATGGCCCCAACCAAGACGGGCATGAAAGAACATGGCGAACTCACTCATTCTGTTCATCAGTCACAGTGTTCAGACTAGAGATGCCGTTTGGTCAAGGACGGCGGGGCCGATCAGAACAAGGCAAAACTCGAGGACTACGGGACTCAAGAAAACAATGTAACAATGCAACAAAGAAAGCTCAAGGAACAAGGAAGTTAGATGACGGAGAAATCCTACGGTGCAGAACAAAGTCCTGGCGTTGCTTCTTGCGCGATACCTGTCACAGTGGGCGTTGAGAGACATTGTGAAGCCTTGTACATGGCTCGATGTATCGCTTTCTACTTCTTTATACCCGATGTTAGATAAGAGGAGTAAGTTGGCAGCTGTATGCAGATTGGTCACATGCAAGCACCAGTGGCCGTCAATACGTCTTGATTCAGAGTCCAACGAATCTGTGCACGAAACGATGTCCTCTGGGTAAAACAACCATTGAACCAAGCAATGAGCTATTCACAAACTACAGTTGCAATCTAATGAGCCATCCACAGCGTTAGGTATAACGATGATGTTGTCATCAACCGTGAGCCATGCGCGTTGCAGTGTTCTTCCGACTTTGCGGCGTGCACCTCGGCCCAGTCGGACGAAACCGGCCAGTGACGTCGTACTTCAACACCATGATGGGCACCACAAGACTACATTCTTCATTATCGTCATCACGACGATTGACATTTATAATCGTCTTCCCCACACTGTCCACACGTTTCGGCGAGGCCTTCCCGCTCTAGCGACCCACAATCTGTAGCCCCGAGTATCGCAACGATTGTCACCAGTCTCCAATATATAAGTAGACGGAGTTGCCCGAGATGCCTACCCCACCGTTTTCCCAAGATCGTCGCGACTGGCTTAGTGAGATTTCTGGACTATTTTCGCATCGCAAGAGCAAAGATACAAGTACCCTGAATCGCAACCCTAGATTTGGTGTTCCAAAAGCTTTTGACTCGACTTCCACTTTCTCCAGAGATGACGCCTCCACGAAAAGTGCAGCAATGGCTGACAGGCCAGGACGGACTTGATAAACTGAAGATGGGAGAGGCCGACTGCCCAACTCCGGGTGAGGATGAGGTACTCGTGGAGATCCACTCAGTGAGCTTGAATTACAGAGATACTGAAGGTATGTGCCTGGATTCCATCATTGCGCGGGGAGCACGCTAACCTGCGATGCAGTGTGTATGGGCCTGTATAACCACCACAAATCTGTCGATCATCCACCAGCACTCGTCCCATGTAGCGACATGTGTGGCGTTGTTGTCGCCGTTGGTCTTTACTCGAATAACACATCCGATCGTTTCAAGAACCCAGCGTTCCGCCTACAACCCGGCGACCGCGTGATCAGCACATTTGCGCAAACACACATTTCCGGTCAAATTGAAGCCAAAGATCTCGCCAGTGGGCTTGGAGGTCCCGCACCAGGTGTTTTGACACAATATCGCGTATTCCCGACATTCGGAGTTGTCAAGATTCCAGACTACCTATCTGATGATGAAGCTGCTTGTCTCCCAATTGCTGCTCTAACGGCGTGGACAAGTTTGAACTGTATGCGGCCAAAAGGCGAAATCATTGGCAAGGGTGAGACGGTAGTATGTCAAGGGACTGGTGGAGTCAGCATCTCCGCAGCTCAGATTGCGGCGGCAGCAGGTGCAGATGCTACTGTTACGTTGTCGTCCGACGAGAAGCTTGAGCGCGCAAAGAAGCTAGGCGCCAAAGAAGTCATCAACTACCGCAATAAACCAGAATGGGATCAAGCTGTCCTGCAACAGACCAACGACCGTGGCGCAGACGTAGTCATCGAAGTTGGCGGCGCTCAGACGCTTCGGAAATCGTTCGAATGTGTCCGCTTCGGTGGCCTGATCTCTTGCATTGGATATCTGAGCGGGAAACAGGATGAGGCCGGGGATCGGACAAACACCAATCTCCTGTGTTTGAAGAGAAACGTTACGCTCAAAGGCATTATCAATGGGCCAAGAGACGAGCTGGAGAGGATGCTGAAGTTCTACGACGAGAAGGAGATCAGACCAGTCGTAGATAAGGTCTTCAAATTTGAAGAGGCGGATCAGGCTATCAAGTATTTGTTCAGTGGTGGACATTTCGGCAAGGTCGTAGTCAGAGTCAAGGCGTAGAATCGTCATAATCAATGTAGATATTAATTGTATTTTGTAGTATCTGATCGTCATTAACGCTACAATCTCGAATGCCTTTCCACGTCTTCGTAGTCGCTAAGCTCTCGTCTCTGTCCCTTCCTCGGACTGTCCCCAAACTCCTTTCCACTTCGTTGCGTCAGCTCCTGCTCGCTCTTCCATTTCCACGCCCGATCTTTCTCCTCGCCATTACTAATACCTTTCAACACATTAAGCATGTAACTTCCCGCAACGGGCAGGAACCTGGTGCAAATGTTAGTATTTTTATGAACTCGTTGTACTTTCAGATGTCGGGGTCTTACTTGTAAGAATGAAAACTTCCTCCAACAGCGAGATAGAGGTTGCCGAGCTGGGCGTTGGGATGTCGACACATGACCCAATCTTCTGTTGGTGTCACAGCATCGTAGCATATACGCCATCGACTTGGTGTCCGCGCTTTGCTCCAGATTGGCATTGCTTCGTGAACCACTTGCTTGCTCTCTTCGACCAGCTTCCGTGGCACATTGGTCTGGTGTCGTTGCGACGGCACAGTGATGCGATGACCGGATGCCGTAGTCGTCGTGTTGACAAACTCAGTTCTCAGGTCGTTGATCTTTAGCGTTCGATTTGGTTGCGATGGAGGAATGATGTCTGCGAGACCGCCCAAAACCACAACTGGTATCTGCGCATCAATCATACTTTGCGTCTCTTGCTCGCTCAGCGTGTAGTAAGCCGAAAGACGCCCTACAGCCGTGATCTGTCGTTCAATTCTATCCTTCGCCTCCATCTTCAACGCATCCTCGACTGGAGATAGCAACGCGCTCGTCCACGCGCCCGCCGCAAGGACAATTTGATCCGCCTCAAGCACCGTTCCATCTAGAAGCCTGACTCCTCTCACTCTTGACTTTCTCTCATCAAGCAACAACTCACCAACCTCACCCACCACCCTCCTAACCCCCAACTCGAGCGCAACCTTTGTAAAACTCGTCGTCGCCTTCTCCGCATCACACCACCCAGCCTCAGGATTATGATAACCCTGCGCATAATCCTCCTCCTTAATGCCCTTCAACACATCAAACCCCTGCAACTCCTCACAACGAACATCACACGTATAATCCCCTCCTCGCTCTTTAAACGTCTTCCTCACCGCATCACCAAACCCCCCATCCCTACGATCCAACACTTTCCACCCCGTCTTGTGGAAATGCCCTTGCACGGCTATACTCCAGAACCAGAAGTGAATAGCTTCATTGGCGAGGTCGCAGTATAGATGTGATTCATAATCCGTTCGTATAATTCTATTCGTATCAATCGCTGCAGCTTGTTTATCATGCAATGCGGCATTGGTGTTCCATCGATCCACCAACGTCACGCGCGAAGGGTCGCGGTAGGTTTTACTGAGGTGGTAGGCTGTTGATGCACCGAAAGTTCCGGCGCCGATGATGAGGACGGTTGGTTCCTCGGTGGTCATTTTTTTTTATTGAAAAGGGAAAACTTTAAATTGAGGAATTGGGCGCGTTCGATGGGGCGCGATACATGTAGTTGGGAATCTGGGTACATGGTGAGATTGGATGCGGACATTTTTGAAGCGATATGGAGCTAATGCGGGGTCTGCCGCATGGCAGTGTGCGGATCCGATCGATGTGGTCTGCCGAGGGCCAGTCGATCGCGGACGGGTGGATTTCCGATGGTTGGTTCAGTCTTTGTAAGGTGGGGAGGACGTCGAATGTATAAATGTGTGTTGACTGAGGGTTCAGGTGGTGTTGATGTTTCGACCGAGGCCTGTCGTGAGGCACGACATCTACAAGGTGGACCGATTCATTTCTCGACTAGGACAGTCATGGAGTGGACAGCACAGTGCAAATTTCGTCAGCCTGCCTCGATAGGAATTATGAACCATCATTGTCTCGACGTTAACAATGATTAGCCTGCGTTGGAAAAATGTGCAGATCTCTTTCCGATTTCATGAGTAGAAGTCGGATCAGTGGACAAGCAATTTTCGTCGTGCCGAATATAGCTGTTCGCAGCGTCGCCTGTCAGCATGACAGCCATGAATTTGTGGTCGAACCTTTAGGCTAAGAGATGAGACGGATGCCTGGGAAAGGGCGTAGTCACGTGTCGGGTTCCTGTGTTAGCACTAGCGTCCTCGGCCTACCTTCCAAGTACGGGCCTGGCTGACAGGAATGAAGGTTGTTGTAACTTGTCACAGGCGGTCACTTCGCGATATGTGGTGTACAGCGTGAAGCAAGACCCTACAAATACCTGGATGTGACGCTGTATCTGATTCTCTGACACAGACTTGAAATCCAAGTTTTTGGACTCCGCGGTACGGTTTGTTGATTCGCGATTGCACAAGCGCGTGGCGGTGACTCAATCGCCCCCCAGTCAGACATTTTCGCCTCAAAGGAATCACGGTACTACATCGAACAACAACATCAAATGCCTCCTAAAATTCATCTGATCCGTCATGCGCAGGGCGAACACAATGCAACTGTGAGCTCAAAGATAATATACAATCGAGTCACCTACTTACCTTCTCACAGCGCGACTACACAATACGTGACGCTGTGTTGACTCCAAAGGGCAAGGAGCAATGTCGCACTCTAAGGTCGGCATTCCAGTACCACGATGAAGTGGACGTCGTCTTTGCGTCCCCATTGCGACGCACCATTCAGACTGCAGCGTTGAGTCTGGGACCCGCGTTGGCTAGGAAGGATGTACCGTTCATACTGTTGCCGGTACTGCAGGAGGTCAGCAATATTGGATGCGATGTCGGTATCGCAGACACTGCAGACGATGTCACAAGACTCTTGCCCGAACTGTTCGCGGAGGACGAGGTGGAGTTTGACATTGAGAAGATAGACGCGTCGGCAGTGATAAAAGGCTGGAACACCAAGGTCAGTGGAGCATTGCTTTCACCAGTCGGCGTCAGAAGAGGACACGCTCTAATTGAACAACAGCAAGGCTATTGGGCGTACGAAAAGGAGGCCATTTCGAGGCGTGCGGCAGACTTGCGCAACTTGTTATTTCAGCGTCCCGAGCACCAGGTAATATGCATTGTCTAGTCCTCTGTTATACGGTCGACTAACATGGATAGATTGTGTTGGTTACACATGGAGCGTTTGCGCATTTTTTGACCGAAGACTGGGACGTGGAGGATCCAATGACAGGAACAGCGTACAAGAATTGTCAGTTGTCTTCAGCTACAAGATAGATGGCATGCTGATTCTGTAGGTGAACATCGACAGTTTGTCTTCACGGACAGCTCGACTGCGGAAGACGCTCATGTGATGGAGACACCAGAGAGCAGAACAAAACGAGGTGTAAAGGAGGTCGAAGATGATCCGCACGTTCTGCAAGAACTGAAGACAGTTGTCCAAAAGGATAACAGGAAAGGGGACATCCAATGAAGATGAGGCGTTTGTCACGGCAAGAGTCTTGGTGGTGTTGGCAGACCTCCATGCAGGAACCAGCGACGAGATCTCCCCACAATATCAGGGAGATCCCGAGCAACTGACCGACGACGGAATGGAGATGCCGGGCGAAGACGGAAGAAAATGTATTGCTTGCATGAGCCTGGAGTGTGCACTGTGCAGGGTGCATCTGGAGTGCAGATGCTTTGTTTGATTCGCATGGCCTGTCCCAGTAAGAGAGCAGCCGAGTGGAGTTTGCTTTTGAGCGGCCCTACTCTCGGCTATGTACCCCACGATGCGACTCGAGCTGCGATAAGGTGTGGCCTGTCACGCGACCTCTTTCTTGCGGATTGGAAACGTCGAGTCGGAGCGCATGAAGCACGACCATGGAGCGCCAGTGTCGTGCATTGCCAACAGTAGACTAGCCGGCGGTCAGTGTCGGGAAAGAGGCTGGGGTCTTTTAGTCACTAGGCTATGATGTTGCTCCACTGGGGTTTTTTGGATTTGCAATGCCTGTTCTGATGGAGACGCCTCGTACAACCGTGGCCTGTGTGCAGCTGAGTATTGTAGGTCTGCCGAGGAGCCACAGAGCGTGGTCGAGATGCGTGGAGAGTTCCCAAAGCGGGTGCTGCTGCACTATACCCACCATTCTCTACTGTAACGGTATTGCACGCCTCTGCATGCCCAGCTCGGTGGCTGTTCGGTTAAGCCGAACAAGACACGCCGAGGGCCCGGCAGGCGCGGATCGCCCAAAGCTTGTCCCCACCCAGGGCGCCAGTCCAACGGCAGCCGTGGTGGCAGCAAATCCCTGGACGCAGCCGCAGCCCTACCCGCTCCTCTTGAACGCCTCCGTCGCCACGACGCTCGTCACGGCGGCGTGCCAGCGCTGACCGTGTGTACACCCTGATGCGCGCGGGCAGCAGCATGCAAACCGCCTCTTCGCACCTCTGGGGACGCCGGCCGGCCGCGCCTAACGCGACTCCACCCCGTGCACGCCTCACAGACAATGTCACACGGCGCACGTCCCTCACCTCACCACAGACACGTAAAATTTTCAAATCTTTACGTCAACCGCAGTGCGCCATGTGGACCTCGTCATCCTACCGCATCCAGGGCTCTCCTGCACGATTAACCCCGAGTCTCGGTAACAGAGATAGCACGCGTCGGTCAACTTCGGTCGCCAGCTGCATGGTGCGCGCGGGGACCGCCCGTTTACCATTCTATTACCCAACTCCCAGTGCGGAGAGATAAGACCTCTGATTTAAGATGGAAGCGCAGCCGTTGGATTGGCACGGTATAGCCTGCTCCAGTCCCGCGGTACGTCACCAATTCGCTATTCGCCCTCGCACACGGTAGAACCGGTGACCTGCACCCCATCTTCTGCATTGGGAAGCGCACTCGACTAGCGCCTCATCGCCAGCAGGACCCCAAATACCGTCCTCGCCCTCATCCACACCTCCATCTCGTTCATCCTCATACCGCAACTTCATTGCTATCCCCACAGCCCCGTCGTCAACATGCAGGAGGCTCCTCACACAGATGCTACCACGGGCACAGTGCCCGGGCATTACGCCGCGGCACCACCCACCTACCGCTTTGGCGACGACTTCTCCTCCGAGGGCAAGAAGAGCGACCCAGAACTCATGATGCCAGTCGACAAGACTGCCACTGTGCAGGAGGGTTCAGAAAAGTTCAAGCGACTTGGCTGGAAACGCCTGACTGTCTGCTTGATCGTCGAAGCAATCGCCCTCGGTTCCCTCAGTATTCCCAGCGCCTTCGCCAAGCTTGGCATGGTTGCTGGTGTCATCATGTGTGTCGGTCTCGGTCTAGTTGCCATCTACACCAGCTACGTTGTTGGTCAAGTCAAGCTCAGACACCCTGAGGTTGCGCATTACTCGGACGCCGTGGAGCTCATCTGGGGTCGCTTCGGAAAGGAGCTGACCGGAGTCATGTTTGCACTATTCCTCATCTTGCTTGTTGGCTCACACGCACTCACGGGAACTATTGCCTTCATCAACATTGTCGACAACTACAAGACTTGTGCACTGGTCTGGGGTGTTGTCTCATTGATCATCCTCTTGATCCTTGCGCTCCCTCCTACATTCGCGGAATTCGCCATCTTGGGTTACATCGATTTCATCAGTATCATCGCGGCTATTCTCGTGACGATCATCGCAACCGGTGTACAAGCGCACAATGCACCTGGTGGCCTCAGTGCTGTCAACTGGACTGCATTACCACCTCCAGAAACGACGTTCTACGAGGCGTTTTTGGCGACCACTAACATCATCTTCGCCTACTCTTTCGCTGTCTGCCAGTTCTCATTCATGTCTGAGATGCACACACCCAAGGAGTACGTCAAGTCCATCTGGGCGCTTGGCTTGATCGAGATCTTCATCTACACAATCACTGGTGCTCTCATCTACGCTTTTGTTGGCCAAGAAGTCAAGTCGCCTGCTCTTCTCTCCGCCGGTGACACCGTCTCCCGCATCGCCTTCGGAATCGCCCTCCCAGTCATCTTCATCTCCGGTAGCATCAACGGCACCGTCGTTGGCCGTTACATCATGGACCGTGCATTCCCCAACTCGCCCATCCGCTTCGTTCAGGGCGCAAAGGGCTGGGGTGTCTGGATCGCGCTGATCTCAGTCGTTACTGTCATTGGCTTTGTCATTGCTGAGGCCATTCCATTCTTCAACGCACTGCTAGGTTTGATCTCTTCGCTCTTCATCTCTGGTTTCACTTTCTACTTCCCTGCACTCTTCTGGTTCCAGCTTGTCAAGGTCGGAAAGTGGAACGCCGGCTGGAAAAACATCTCGCTCAGCATTCTCAACGCATGTACCTTCATCATCGGTCTTGCAGTCTTGGGCTGCGGTACCTACGCATCCGTAGAGGACATTTTGACGCAGTACAACTCTGGCAGTGTCAGGAGCCCCTTTACTTGCGATGCGTCGTCTTATGCATAGACGGGCATCATGTTGGTTTTAGGCGCATAGCAGACAGCATTCCTCGGGGAGGATGCTTTGGATGATATCAAGCATGACTTTTAGCATTATACTCAGCATTAGCGAGGGCGAACCGGTTGTCGAAGCCACTCATCAATTTACGATACTTCATGAAGTTCCATTACACCTTGTTCAGCACTTGGACATGGCCTTGGCGATTGATACTTTGCGAGCTTCCAGTCCAAGATCCAAGCTTATCGCAGCAGCTCGCGGTTTTTTCCAGATCCCAGAACAGTGTTTTCCATGTACGAGCAGTCGGGATACAGTTTCACGTCGGTCCGAACGACCCCCAGTCCCAAGTCAACTCATGAAGATCGGCAATCTCGAAGACTAAGGTACCTCGGCCCCTTTCTCACTTGCTGCGGACTAAAGCACCGGGCACGGGAGTTGTCGTGCACGATACCAATGTTTACCCCGCAAAGTATTGCGAGTTGTGGGCTTTATGTCATGCAGAGTCCCGTGCGGTGTTTCATTTCGGGGCGCACGTTTTCGGAACGCATGCGACAAATCAGTACTTTCTCATTGTTGAACCTACCAGCGAATCCTGATTTGGGGGCGCCAATGCAAAGTGAGCGTCGCATAATCATGCATATGCATGTCCCACGCCCCCCAAAAAAGCCCACAACCTTATCAGTCTCAACAAACATCAACGCCCTACGCACTTGCATAACACGAAAAAAGCTTATCCGGTCAACGCTTCCCGTCAGCAGATCTTCAATTATCCCTGATCCTCTACGTCATCCCATGCTTTATCCAAGGTATTCTTGTTCTTCTTCGTGTCTTCCATGCACTTCATCGGCCCGACACTGTCTCTCAACCAGGACCCTGAAAACCCTGTACTATAGATGCGTGGAGGGTATTTTCAGGGTACATCCTACCACTAATCATCTTACTGGCATACTGCTACTGGCTGCACACTACGACGCCGGAGATGCATGATCTTTATCATGTCCCATCACGACTTGTAGATTTACCCCGCAAACGCCCGTGGGCCTGCTTGTGGAGTGGGTAGCTATGGTATATGCAGGGTGTGTGCAGAATTAATAAGGCCGGGGATGATACGGTGGAAATGTTTCTTGGGATGTGAGGGATGCGAACGCGGACACAGTCTCGGGTGTCGCTCGGCATCAGGAAGTACGGTATGAAGACAGGAATGGCGATCCTTTACCGCTAGCTATATACCTAGCTTCGGTGAGTGCGAGGTGAATATGTGCGTAGGTTGCGACAGGAGTCTAAAAATTACTTTCAATAGTAAAGTACATATGAGACGGCGTAACGCTGGACGCACCACCTTGGGGTATCCCGCCCATCATCACACGACCAACATCATTTTACGTTCAAGCGTAAATACTGAGCGAAAGTAGAGCTCGGCGCGCGTGAATTGCGGTTATGGACTCATCGTGTGGTAGAATACAGGTTTAGACCTGCACGAACACAAAGTCCAGTGGTTCCACAGCCACAAGCGTCCCATTGTTTATTCTAGGGTTTCACATAACATGCAACCTAAGACAGATTTGCGCTCAACATACCTTGAGGGATATTCAGGACCCCTGCACATCGCGAACACTGTGGGAACGCATTGCATGCTGGCACCAATGCGATAATCCGTTTGATCCACGACTTCATCGAGCATGAACGTAAAAACAACTCCAGTTTCCTAGGCGGAACTAGCCACTGTTACATGCGCCAGGCAGATCTTCACACGGTACGGCCCGCGCCCCAGGAAGAACTCGACGCCACTCGAACGTCCGTCGAATCTGTTATGCCAGCCGACTCTTGGGATTGGTACATCTTCGCCGAAGTCCATCGGTTCTCCTTCAAGCACACTATCGCGATCAAGGTGGCAAGTAAAAGTCCTCCATCTATGAGAGACCTCATGGTACGTGGCCTGCATTCCTCCGAAGCGGGGACAGTTAGATTCCGTTGACTTCATGTATGCGCAAAACCTATGCGTGGACGCTCAACACTCCAGTACGACTAACGCAGGCTCAACGCGACAATGAATACATCGAGCAACAGATCTGGTGCTGTGGCAATGGAAATTCCTTCAACTTCATTAGCCTACCCGCGGAGTTACGCGAACAAGTATATCTCCATGCAGTCGGGCCTGTTATCGTAGCGAACTGCCCTCGCAAAGATCTAGAGTCCCGACGTCCCTCTTTCAACTCCGAGCGGGACGCGCTTGGGTGCTGTCGGCAATATGGGGACAGAGGCCGCGGTGCTCGACGTGATCCTAACATTGAGCCACCAAATCTGTCGATTATGCAGACTGCAAACAAGTGCGTGCAGAGGCGACCAAGGTCGCGCATAACAACACGATGAAGCGATTTAATACGATGCGGTACAGTCGTCTTCCACGATGCATGCGTTCCAACTCATTTCCCGAGCTCGATATCGCTCTGGGGAACGCTTCCTCTTCGCCGTCGTGTGCTCCATTCCTGCGACGAGTGCAACTGGAGATGAGTGGAGCCGAATGGTTTCATACCATGGGCATTAATCTCCTAGACTATGACACACACCCCAGTGCTACAATCTGGGACTTTCCCCCCGGTTTCCCACCTACATTCTCGATATCCTTAGAAGCAATCGACAACTCAAGTTTCTGGATCTCAGATTCACAAGTCCCAAGCATCCGAGTGCTGAGTGCCCACACTGCATGGAATTGACTACAAACGTCATCAGCCACTCCTGCCAGAAAGTTTGGATAGACTGTCTTTCCGTCTTGGGTTGGGATAAGTAAGTGCTGTTGAGAGATTCCAACCCAGAACTCCAGTTCAGCCTAAGCGGTTGCATCAAGAGTTCTACCCGCAAGCACTGGACACCGTTGCTCAATGACTGCAAAGTCGATTATGCCCCCGATGATTATGGAGCGCAAACGGCAGATCAAACAAGAGAAGACATATCCTGGGCCTGTTCCTTGCAAGTGTTCAACTCCGTGTCCGGACAACGGACCAGCGTTGTTTCAGGTAACCGACTATGAAAAGAGACGCATCGAGGGGATACAAGCAGAGCTTGATAAAGCGTGTTGGGACTTTGACGACTAGAGTACGAAGATGAGAGGTCGCTTCCTATTGTACGCACGACATTGGTGGAACGCATGGTTTGGGCCTTGTAAGATCGTTTCTTGATAAGCGGTATGCCTCTTTGTCATAGAGGGCTTGCTCCACAATTAGAAGCTTAGGATTTAAAACCATTACGAACTCTTGCGTATTTGACCATCCTAGTGTTCAGCAAAGCCCTTGCCGCAGATGCACTCTCATCACAACCTATACCTGAAAGTCTTGTTCTCACGATCAGTGAGATCTAAAAACTCTTCATCCACAACATGACCTCCTGCATCCGCAGCGCGATCTCTCCTCCTATTCTCCCACGTATAGTATGCCCGCAAGGTCATAGCCAAACCAGCCGCCACCACGCAAGTAACAATAATCGTAATCTTTGCGGGCACAAAGTCCGGCGCATCAACCTGTCGAAACGTCAAAGGCCCAATAATGTTTCCCAGGCAAAACGACATGAGGAGAATAGCATTCATGGTTACTTTCTTCGTATGCCCAGCAACGTTCGCCGAGACCCAGGAATAGAGCAAGGGTAAACTTGCGCCGATGCAATTGGTGAGGTAGTTTCCAATGAGCTTGCCTGCTTTGCTTTCGCCGGGCAAGAAAGCCATGAGTGCGCCGCCGATTGCACCGGGGACGAGGAGGGTCACGACGTTGAGACCTCGCTGGTCAAATCGTCCGGCGAGATAAGTCGCGCTGAGAATGGAGATGATGCTGACAGCACCAGATGGGAGTTGAAGTAGGGCAGTGGTCTTTGGGTTGAAGCCAAAGCCGCGGATTAAAGTCGCTTGGTAGGAAGAGACGGCGCCGTTGGGGACGTTGGAGGAAATGGTGATGAGAGATAGCATCCAAGTCTGTGGATCGCTCAAACACTCCGTGACTTGGTGCCACTTGAATTGAGTGTTCTCGATGCCTAACACTGTTGGAAAATGAAAGATGAGCAGGGATGTTCTACTGACCAGTCTGGTTTTCGCGCAGGCGCTGAATTGCCCACATCTTCTCCGACGGCGAAAGGCGAGAGGACATTGGATTATCAGGGAGCAGCAACATGACTGAATTGATGAGTTACAAGTTGCATGATCGGATTTCGATAAGACCTACCGGAAACACCCATGGCGACGGTGATCAGACCAACGACAAGGAACATGATTTGCCAGCTCGTGAAGGTCGGGTTATGAAGATGCTGAAAACCAAATGAGATCAGCGAGCCGATAATCGTTCCTATTCCCACACCCAGGTACCAGATACCGGTTCGCAAAGGCTGTTCTTTCTTCTTGTACCACATGGATGTGATCAGGATCAAGCTCGGGGCCACAGCGGACTCAAAGCAGCCGAGAAGGATACGAGTAGCAACCAAAGCACCATAATTTTTGCACACGCATGTCAACGCAGTTACCAGTCCCCAAAGAACGACTGCTGTTCCGAGATACTTTGCAGTGGGAAAGCGTTGCATACCGTATCCATGAGGAAACTCCAGAGCCAGATATGAGACGTAGAAGAAAAGAGCGAGGTTGGAGAATTGTGCAGTTGTGATGTTGGCATCGTCGTAGAGGCCCATCACGGCGGCGTAGTTGACTGAAGGCTCTTAGCATACCTTTTTCACTATTGGGAATGAGCATGGGCTAACCTAACGTCTTGTCCAGGTATTGCAGGCAGTAGCAACCCCACATCAATGGCATAATCATCCAATCGATCTTACGAACCAGCCTTTTCTCATCGTCGGCGGTCATTTCTCCAACATCGTGCTGGTTCTTGAGGAAGCGCAGCGCTTCATCGCCATCCTTGAGGGGCTCCTCTAAGTAGGCGACACTGCCGATTTCGATATCTGAGGGCTGTGTTGGCGATGAGGTTCCAGATTTCTGATTGCGAGCAACCTCCTTCTCGATAGCTTTCATGGTTGTGAGTTAGTCGTGAGTGAAGTACTAATGGTGGTTCAGGATAGTTGCTTTTGCACAATGATCCTACATCCTTGTAGTATTTGTGCGATCATCTTTTGCCCCTCGTCCCTACCGACAGCATCATATGCAGATGCCGATATCTATACAAGCACTGCCTATCGGAATGAGCAGCTCCACATATCCTTATCATAACCCCTGGTTGCGCAGCGTGAACCGTTTGTATCGCCTCGCACTGGACATGTAGAGCAGCATGTACGCTAGACCAGCCGCTCAAAACTCTTGGCCGCGATTGCAGTTCGAAAACTATGGCTTCGTAATGTTTGTGATGCGATAAGCTCTTGATCTATGACGCTCATTGCTCGTTACGAACTTGCTAGTGCTGATTAGGCAGGTAGTTTGATTGCGATGCTTGACCCCTCAATGCTTTTGCGACCTCGGAATGCGGGGATAAAATATGAATCCGTTGTACTCTAACAATACCTGCAAACTGCTTAAGAAGTCATTTTATTTCCTCCATCTCGAAATGTGTGTTTTACACCCGCCAGCGGGATTGCGCCATCTTGATTACCAAATTATCCAGGTCGAAGACGAGGTAGGCACTTCGAATGAAAGATGCTCCGAGGAGTTTGACGAGTCCATCAGTAGGAACAATGGCCATGTAACACATCTCCTCCTGTTTCTCGTTCCAAAATCGAGGTAAACCGTATGGGAAACCAAACGGGTAGATGACATCGCTATATGGCACCCGAATTTCAGGCGTGATATTCGTATCTTTAGTCGGGAATCCAAAGTACAGGTAGCCAATCGAAGGCGCTCGAAGTGAGCATGGAAAGGAGAATTGTTGAGAAACATACTGCCTCCCGCCTAGTCCTTCGACAACGTCATTGTATAGTTTACTCGGTAGATAGATATTTGGGCTTCCTGTATCGATAGTGGTAGCCATGCTGAAATTCTGCGCAGTCAGTAGGGTCTTCTTCGCTTTCCCACGTCCGAGTACGCTAAGGCGAGATACACTGATCAGATTGACTTCCCATGAACCAGGAAGACCAGTGTCAAGTTCAACGTTGAGGGGCACGCCTAGTAGTCGACCAGTGTACTTGCTCCTATCTTCTCTACCGAATTGCACCGACCCTGTTGCTGCATGCTGCGAATTGAGCCACACACTGAACTTGCGCTGGCCAGAGTGCGATGCGAGGGCCAATCTCTCCCACAACGGAGTGTACGTTCCGTTTGAGATTGTTCCGTTTGAGATTCCCGGGAGCGGCGATGTCGTTGTAAGGCTTATCGCCTCTTGCGACCTTGGCCCCAGCCCTAGGATGCCCCAAGTAAATGCATCAAATAACTGTTTTGGCACGTTTCCGACCCCAAACATCGCATGAGTGATGATTGGTAAACCCGGAACGGACACAGTATCATTGTAGTACTGACCAAGGATAGCGAACTCGGAATTAGGATTCAAGCCGTACTGAACATCAAAGGTCATGTTAGTGGCGGCTGCTGAGGATGAATTTCCGATATCAAAACCACGTGGACAACCTGGCGCACAACCTGAAGAAGATGGACTAGGTACCCAGACATCTGCGGAACCAGTATCGAGTAACAAAGAAAATGACTGTGGTGGAGTGCCAACCTGGAGGTCGATGTTGTAGCGTTGGAGTCCGAGGAAGTTTTGGACTGGCACTTCGTACGGATGAAGGGTTTGAACGGGCGTTGATTTGAGCGTTGGTACCAAAAGTTGTAGGATCTTCATCGTTTCAATGGATGCTGTGTGATACATTGCATAGCCATGAACTTCGCTTTATCATTGTTTCCTGAACAAGGGAGTTGTTCAACCAACATTCCGCAAGGGTCAGCTGCCGCCCGCCGGTTCTACGTACTATCTCAGGCCAAAATAAGGCAGCGCAGCCCCACCTGCGGCCCAGCCCGCGGAGCGCAACCCGCAACACTTGACGTCGACCACCAACGCCACGTTGATCACGCATCGCCCCGATATCGCCATATCACAGAACGAGGAAGCCCTCGACGAAGCAAAAAACCCGTGTGTTCCGCGCTCAGAATACGATGTCAGTCGAATCTTCCAATGCTCCTCCATCGAGCGCATCGGACGCGCACCAATTACCCACGCCGGAGGAGCTATCGCAGGCGTTAAAGGTCGACGTATTCGACCGGGAGGGCGCGAAACATCCACTTGGCAATCTCGTGGACGGGAAGAAGACTGTTGTGATTTTCATCCGACACTTTTGTAAGTCGTACCAAGCCAAATGGTGAAATCCGAAATCCCGTCGTGTTCCTCGTACTGACACTTAAAGGGTGCCTCAATTGTCAAGCTTACGTGCGATGCATGAGCCAGTGGATACCGCCAGAGAATCTGCAGCCTGGCACTCAAAGTAAGAGCTGTCCTTTGCCTCGAAGAACTGGGGTAACAGCGCACTAGTCCTGATCATTGGGTGCGGGTCATACCAACCCATCAATGACTACATACAAAAGTCTTCTTCGCTCTACCCAATCTATACGGATCCGACACATCAGCTCCACTCGATTTTCAAGTTCAAGTCGAACCTGTCTGAAGGTGCCAATGGGGACGAGCAACGTGATTACATGCGCGATGCTGGAAGCGCCATGGCCAGGCTGTGGGGTGGCATCAAAGGCGCCTTGGGCGGCTTGCAGCACGTGAACTATGTTGGACCAAAGAGCCTCAACGGCGGTGAGGTGATAATATCAGCTGGTAGGCAGTATAAGCCTTTTGAGCATCTCCATTGCTGATTGAATGACAGATGGGAAGTGCGAGTATATCTACCGGATGCAGAACACAGTTGATCATACCAATATCTCAGAGCTGGCAGATCTTCTAGGCGTACATTACGTCGCACCTAAAGAGAAGGACCAGCTCACGCATGCGAGCGAGGCAGTTGCTACTTGAAAGGATTATAAGTCCAGCTATGATGTACAGAGTGCTCTGGGTCTTTGTCATAGTTGTTCCATTCTATCACGTTAGCGGTGCAGGTTGGATCGCGAACGATCCTGGCCCTCGCCGGTACCGTTCCCGTAGCTCACCTTGGCGCACCGCAGCAAAATCCCATGTCGGACCGATTCAAGTTCGTCTCGGACGAAATCAAATTCTCTTGCCTGTCGAAACAATGTATCGCCGATATTTCCGTGACTGTGGCTTTAATTATAAATCGTTAGTGTAGCTCCTATATACCTATGATAAGCTTATAGAAGCAAAAGGCCATAGAGGTACTGTATACTATTAGTAAGAAATAGTATAAGCATTGGGTTCGATGCTTTGTAATTCTGTGTCAGCTCTCTGCTACGTTCCCCGGGTATCGCATGATGGTGATTCTGTGGCAGATCTCTGCTACGTTACCAAGGTATGGCATGAGAGTGTATATGTGGTTAACATTTAAGTCACCGCTACTGCATGCTATGATGTATCGCCACAGTTTCAAGTAAAACTACAATTTCATCTCTACCACTATCATTGCCACCAAGTGTCCTGCATATCATGTCTCACCCAACATACATTTTTGGATCCCACCAGATCGAATACTTCTCCAAAGAAGACCAGAAGACCCTGCTGGACATCCTTAGAAGGAGCAACATCAATGTCATCGACACTGCCCGCGTCTACGGTGACAGTGAGAAAGTTCTCGGGGAATTGAAAGCCGCCGAGTCTTTCGCCATCGACACCAAAACCCCATCATTTGTTCCAAATGCGCTGGGTCGCGAGTCTCTTGTAAACGGCATCCAGACATCCCTCTCGCTTCTCGGCACCAACAAAGTGAATGTCTACTACATTCATGCCCCAGACAAGCAAACCCCTATCGAGGAGACAATAGATGTCATTCAGGAGCTACATCGCCAGGGCAAGTTCGAGCGCTTCGGTCTATCCAACCTTCTGCCCGAGGACGTGCGAAATATACACGCATATGCGAAGTCCACGGGCGGTGTTGTACCCTCGGTTTATCAAGGCAATTACAATGCCTTTGCCAGGACTATTGAGAAGGATCTTTTCCCGACCCTACGGGAACTGGGAATCGCCTTCTACGGCTACTCACCCATTGCTGGTGGCTTCTTTGCGAAGCGTCCCGAAGATCTGGAGAGTAAAACGGCGCCCGGTAGGTTCGACCTGACGACCAAGGGCGGCCAGATGTACAATCATATGTACAATAAGGCCACCACAATTGAAGCTTTGAGGCAGTGGATCAAAATTGCGGAGCAAGAAGGCGACTCCAGCGTCAATGTGGCTTATCGGTGGGCAGTCTTCCATTCCAAGCTTGATGTCGCGGCCGGCGATGCGATCATCCTTGGAGCAAGCCGGGCCGCGCAGTTGGAAAACACTCTGGCAGCGCTGGATGCAGGCCCTCTGAAGGAGGAGACCGTGAAGCAGATCGACGAGCTTTGGAGCTTGGTGGAGAAGGATGCCCCACTTGATAATTACAACTCGTTCGTTAAGGATCTCATGTGAATAGTAATCTTCGTAGACTAGAGTTGCAGAACGTAGAACTATGAGCTATCAAATTAAAACTCCTAAGTATCCTTCTCGTAGAACCAGTGTGCCCGAATCAAGCAAGTTGCTCAGTTCATGATCTACATAATGAAGATCACTAAAACAATGACATAATTGCGGTCCCTCAAAGATGTTGTGATATATATTGAGCACAGCTATGTCCCGGCCTCTTGTACTATGAGCGGCGGATCGCTCGATGATCATACTCACTGTCGTCCACAGGGTTGAGAGGGTGGAACTCTGGGTTCATTATTGCCTGTAGGCGAAACAATGGGATACTAACTTGCTGGGCGATCGATGATATGATGTATAGCTGTAGACCAGGCGCTTTCGGGTGAGATACTGTGAAGTAGGCGTATGTCGTTCGCAATCCCGCTACATAAGGGTAGTTTCCGTTGTCGTGGAAACATCTTGGAGTGTGAGCCAACAAGAACCTCGCACATGGTCTTCGAATTTCTACTCTACTCTACTATTGAATATCCCTATTCTTGTAGCCTTAAAGTAGAAGAGAAACTTGCACTGTCCTAATCTTGCAAATAATTTACGTATCTATAGAAGTAGTGGAATTGAAGCACCTGTGATTACTAGAATTTCTCATTGTTCAGTAGCATAGTACTTATAGTATCCTAAAATAAATGCTTATGCTATGCAGACTCGTAAAGTGATTGGTCTCCCTATAGGGGACTAAAGATTCTCTTGTTTTTACAAGCTAACCATATATCACTACGCTTGTTTTTTGCTTAGAAATTCTTGGATGACTTTAGTTTTAGTAGAGTATGAACCAGACTTAATATATTCAAGAATAGGTGTGCCCTTGGGTTGCCACCCAAGCTTCTTCGGTGCCTTCGCTCCCGAAGCCCTGTTCTCCACCTTGAGAAACCACGCGATGTTTTCTCCGAACCCAGCAAAAGCTTCATCGTACGTGATGTCCTTGTTTGTCACACAGACGGAGGAATTGACAGCATCAAACAGGGTGCCCGGTTTGCGATCCAGCATTGAACACATCGCCAGCCTCACCCTTTTCGACTGGCAAAAGCACGAAACGGACGGCAGCATCCAAATGCACCGATGAATGTGGTGCGGTTCCCGCCGACATTCACTATAGGGAGCCCGCCCATGTTATTTGACATGCCCATAAAGCGCGCGATGCTGCTGCCACCACGACCATAGGTAAACGGTGCCATGCGGACAGCCATGACGCGAATGCCTCGCCCCTTTGCCTAGGCAAGGGCATAGTTCTCGGCTTGAACGCGCACATTGAGATGGCTGGGCTCTGGAGGAGCGTCTTCATTCGTCTCGTTTCCGTTGGGATCGGCTTGTGCGGAAAAAGTGCCCGAAGTGGTAATGAGAGGCTTATTGGTGCCGACCAGACCATCGCACATTGCATCGACGGCCGCGTTGTCAATCAGGAGTGCGTCCTCGTACTTGCCTTGACTAAAGACATAGGCGGTAGCTAAGTTGACGACGGCATCGGCCTCTTTGCTCTCGTTTCGGAGCACGTCCAGAGAATTCAAAACACCGCGGACGGGTTCAGGTCCCAAGGCACTTAGTTTCATGTCGCCATCTTCATTGCGGGAAAGAGCGTGCACCTGGGGGGCGAGTGTATTGTCAGTTGATGTGTTCAGGATGATAGTTCCACATTCTAGTGCGAGTGTGCATTTCTTGTATCCACCTATAAGAGACTGGGGCCTCGACCTTGGAGAAGTGAAGGGGTAATATATGCGGACTATGGTATACCTATGGTAGTGCATGACGACTAACCTTTGTGACCATCAGCCACGGCAAGCTCGATTAGAATGCCGCCAATGTAGCCAGTGCTACCAGTAACAAACAAAAGTCCAGGACTCATTTTTTGGTATCTTGTTGCGCTTTGTAGTAAGCTTTAATCGGTGCCTGAGAATTGACGCCTAGCGAAGGAATTGAGAAGAAGCACGGGGTCATAGTAAGCTGCGCTGCAACGAGAGATCTCTATGTGCTTAGGAGATCACTCCTTTGTTCTTGCCGGGCTGCGGTGTAACATGGTACTCGCAAGTGAAAGGTGGGGCCCCGACGCCCGACCGTGCCGACACCCTTTAGGCTGAGACCCGAGGTGCATGACTGCCAGAAGTAGCACCTCGGGGGGATGCCTTCGGGGAATAGGGAACGTGAAAACACCGAAGGTCTAGGTAGAGAGAAGTATTGCGATTCTCATCGCGCTCGCTTACATCACATGATCTTGGCCCAGATCAATGGCAACGTACCCCGCTCAGCCTCATTATTGTGAGCCCGCTCGCGCCTAGCCCTCTACATGAATACCCTTGCTACCGCCCATGTTCCCGCAATTACAGGCTTTAGTCGCGTGTTGCAAATCTCCACTATTAAGTTGTGTTATATCGCTGCTCCGTGACACCACATTGTTGACCATATCTTGACAGGGCATTCTATATGGTAGAGGGTGAAGCAGAAAAGGTTTTGCGCAAAAGCACTGGTCTGATTTGTGGCGTCGATGGTCAGAAACCAGGCAAGAACCTCAACCCCAAAAAATCAATCCTGGCCATCAAGGCGTCTGAGAAGGTGGCGAAGCATCCACCAACATCTTTAACGTCTCGCCATCCTCCTCCAAGGCTGGTACTGGCACGTTCAAGAACCGCAATTCGCCCACCACATCCTTGAACACTGGCATTCCATGCACCTCAAGAAACGACTCAATAGCCTAGGATAAATATCTCTCAGCATCGTATGGAGGACCATGACACCGAACACCATATTGCCCGCTGTGAACAGGTCCACGAGCGTTGCTTCGTCACCAACTAGATACTTGTTATTGTGAAGGTGCGCTTCGAGTAGCCTAAAGTCGGCATGCATCGCGCGAAGGCAGTCCTATTTGTTCTTACGGACGGCGAAGGGCAGGTCCAGGAGCGGGAAAAAGATGCCGCCAATAGCAGGGAGGAGGTCGGAGTTAGCAAGAAAGAGCCATTTGAGAATGGAGTAGTACTCTTTGTGAGAACTTCCGATGAGAGTGGATTCGGCATCTTGTGAGGTAACTATTCGAAGGGTTATTGAGTTGTCAGTTAGGGGCAAGGTGTATTGACGAACTTTAAAGAAGAATCGCGATGCATTCTGTCACAACATACCCATCTGAACCAATAAAGAAAGGTACTTGGTCTATAGGATTGAGCTTGTGGAGCATACCCCGGTCTTCCTCAATGTTTTGGTCAAAGTAGACAATATCTAGTTCAATGTCGAGGGATTTTGCGACCGCGATGATTGCGAAAGATCGTGGATTCGGCTGCTGACTTGTCAGTCCAGATATCAAAGTAGATGGAAACTGCTCGAAATATATCTCATATACACTTTTGAGTGTAACGTGTGCCAAATGACATAATCGCTCCGTTCTTTAATCGAGTCTGATTGTGGAAGGCCTGAATCACGGTCGCGAGACCGTGGAATGGCAAAGGTGAGCTCACATCAATGACCGAGTATTGTACGTGTGAGTACGGGGGACGATATCGGTGCTCGGGAACCACAGCGTCCGCTACGGAGGACAATGGGTCTTCCGAGCTTCATAGGTAGGTAAACGAGATTAGAATGCCTGGCGACAAATTCTCAGTGTAAAAGGATTCGACCAGAACAGGATATGATCCATTCTATCCGCTAGAGAGCCTACAGTCTATGAATTGAATAAGTCTATGCAACAAAAAATCCCTCAATCTAATCGTCTCTACGTGTACAGCCTGTCCAGCGCATGTTCAAACACGCATTACAAAATGGTGAACCACTTCTTCTCCTTGTGCCGGATTTCGAACGCAACCTTTCCGTCCTCCGCTAGCTTATTCAACACCTCACCCATCATCGGCTCAATCGCCATCTGGCGCACCTCCGGGTTCAAGTCATTGCCATGCATGATGCTGACCAGTTGCTTCACCGTAACGCTAGCTTTACCGCCCGGGGTCCGAATCTTGGCCAGAGCGCGGAGAACCTGCGTCTCACGCCGCGTCTTCGCCTTGAGCTCGAGATCGATTTTGAGTCGAAGATCTGGAATAACAACGCCGTGCGCGGGATAACCCACTTTGCAGTTGTGCGACTGCATCAGGCGCAGTGATTTGAGCCAAACACTAAGTTGCTCAACTGCGGCGGTGCCGTGTCCCAAGACATTATCACCCGTGAACATGGCCATTTCTTCTTCGAGTATGAAGCAGGTGTGGTCATCGGCATGCCCTGGCGCATGTACCGCCCTCAGAGTAGCACCTTCAACAGAAAACACACTACCATCAGGTATAGGCTGTTGATTTTTGCTAGGATCGTTCTTGTAGATTGATCTCTCAAGGTGGGGATACATGCGCAGAAGATCTGGGACGCCTCCGGTATGATCGCCGTGCCAGTGTGTGAGGAAGACGTGCGAAAGTGTAATGTTCAAATTCGCAATTGTGGAGGATATCAGAGCGGCCCATTCTGGAAGTCCTTGGCTTGTGTCGATAAGCATTCGTCGAGAGCCTGTGCCAATGATGTAGGTGTTTGTTCCTTGAAGGGTAAATTTGCCGGCATTTTGACCCAGTACGCGGATCACAATTGGGCTGAGAACTTCGACGTCTGCAATGGCCGGGAGGCGGGATAGTTGGGTGTCAAGATAGTCTTCAAAGGCACAGATGTTGAGGGCTTTGTTGATTTGTTTGTAGCCGCCCTTGTGCTCGTCGGTGTATCCTCCCTTGTTGTCGGAAGTTGGCTGTGGTGCCGCATCGAATTTGGCATGTGGAGTCATGTCGGAGCACCGTAAAAATATTAGAATCTGCTGGAAAGGTGTAAGACCTAGGAGACTCCCACAATTCACAAAGTCTCTGGTAAGTATTAGGTACCGTAGGGATCGGAAGAGAATACTTAGCAGAGACGGGTCTCGGACAAAAGTACCGATTACTCCACCGATATCCGGAGCTCGGGGTACATGTGCGGGCTATCTCTTCATCGAAACCTTTAAAATGTATAGAAATTCCAAAGCGAAGTGGTGACGGCGCGTATCAGTCTCTCACACCGATTTTACATGGCTCCACACGCAATCACGATAAACGCCAGAGGCGATAAACACGAGTTTGACGTTGAGCTCTGGTCGCACGCCTCTGCCAGCAATGAATTGCCAATCAAACACCCGAGCACCGGTATTGATGTGCTGGTCGTGGGGGCTGGCATGGGCGGTCTTACGACAGCACTGGAATGCTGGCGCAAAGGACACAACGTCGTGGGAATTCTAGAACGCAATGAAGGCCCCCTTTACTCTGGAGACATCATCGTCATGTTGCCCTCGGCACTGTCGATGGTGAGACATTGGCCTGCCATGCAACGCGACATGGACGCCGAGCAAGTCGACGCGACTGTGAGTTACGAGACACATCGTGGCGAGCATATCTACGGTCCCACGGTACCCTCATACAATGACCCTGAGCATCGAACAGAGCGCGAGGAGAAGGGACAGCGACCGTTTGTTGCACCGGCGCAAATTCGAAGCAAGTTCTACCGCACGCTGCTGCGACAGGCTGCTCGTCTGGGCTTTACTATCGAATATAGCAAAGTGGTTCGCGACTACTTTGAAGACGAATATAGCGGAAAGGCAGGGGTGATACTCCAAGACGGACAGTACGTAAGCAGGAGCTCCTTGAAGAATTTTCGCTGACTACGATCTCGTTTGCTTCAGAGTGCGGCTAGCAGACGTAGTAGTTGCTGCTGATGGGCTGAGGTCACGCTCCGAACTCCTCATCCATGGTCGACATACGGCGCCCAGGTCCAGTGGCATGTCAATCTACCGCACTGCGTATCCAAAGGATGTGGCGATGCGAGATGTGATTGTGCGGGAGCGGTGGGGTAACAAACCCCCCGTATGGGAGTACTGGCTGGGACCTGGTATGTACATGGGCGTCTTCGTCTCGGACGACATCGTCTCGTGGGGGTTCACACCACTCGATGCCCAGGGTAAAGCGACCGAAACTTGGGAACCGGATACCGATCCTGAGCGTATAGTCAAGGAGCTGCTCAAGGTGCCGGGCTGGGACCCTGCCATTATCGCGTTAGTACGCACTGCTCCACACGGCGTGGTCCACTGGCCTCTGCTTTGGAGAGACCTGAAGCGCGATTGGGTTTCCAAAGGTGGCCGTGTAGTGCAGGTCGGTGATAGCGCACATAGCTTCACACCCACATCTGGCAACGGCGCGACACAGGCATTCGAAGACGCTATCACTCTTGCAGCTTGCCTTCAGCTGGCCGGCCGTGGTGGTGTGGCTACAGGCACCAAAATCTACAATCTACTCCGCTATGAGCGCGTTAGCTGTGCCCAGAAGATGACATTTGTCAATGCGCAGCTCAAAACAGCCACGGACTGGGACGTCATCGCCAAAGACCCTTCGAGGGTGCGTACGCGTTTCCCCAAGTGGATCTTTAGCCACGAACCGGAAGCGTATGTGTACGAAAAATACGGCCAGGCGTTCGCGCATTTAGTAGCTGGCACCGCATTCACCAGTTCCAATGTGCCGCCTGGGCATACCTTTGTACCATGGACTATGGACGAGGTGGCAGCGTCGATGAAAGTTGGGAAGCGGGTAGAGGATCTACTGGACGGCGATTGGTCGTGATCGTGTCCCTGCTTATGTAGGTCGATGACTCGATGTACCCATTCGGGCCGAATCCAAACAACGACATTATAAAATCAAAGGCCCATACCAATATGACGGGATGCTTGGGAAGTGTAATGGGTCCTATATCAAGAAGATTTTGTGTGCAATCGTTTTCGCAATCGCATTAAATAGCTAAGCTTCTCTGCCCTCTCGAGACACATTCCCTTTATTCAGGTACCCTCATTCTCCATTCGACCACTCATGCACACTAGAATCTATCCAAGACACCAGGCTGGATGGCCTCAATCTCCTTGAGGACCTCGGCCACAATGCGCTCCTGTCCCTCCTTGCCCGCCGCATCTGTGACCAGCGGAGTCGGTTCCTCGATCATGCAGTCGCTCAGATACTTGCCATGCGTATCCATGCCCGACGCACCTGCATGCACCAGTGTCCTACTGCCCACTTCGGTCGAGCGTGCCACCAGCAGCCTAAAGAACCAGAACCCCCAGCCTGTGGCCTCACGCGCGAGCTGTGACCAGCACAAGCCTGGATTGACGATGTTGATGGCCACAGGAAATTCGCTGGCCGGATGGTGATCGGCAAAGGCGCGCACGATTAGCAACTGTACGAGCTTGGACACGGGATACTGCTGTGACCAATACTTCTCGCATGTCGCCCTATCGGATAGCGCATTCAAGATCTGGCCGTCAGGGGCGGAGCGCTGGGGAAATGTCGTGTGTTCATAGGCCGCAGATCCCGTGAGGGTGAATGTGGGATGAGTGTTGAACCGGGTAGCCGTATCACACATTTTGGGCATCATGTTGGCCAACAGCAGCGTTGTGGCGATGACGTTGACGGCTATCCCTTCTTCGTGCCCGTTGACTTCATGGTACTCGGCGCGAACTACGCCAGCGTTGGCAATGAAGATGTCGATGCGCTCTAGCTCAGCTTCAGCGCGCTTCGCAAACGACTGCACGCTGCTGTAGTCGCCCATGTCAAGCTTCCAAACTTGAGTGTTCTTGTGTCCAGTTGTACGCACGATGTCCTCCTTCGCTTCCTGGCCCTTGTCGACACTGCGCACTGCGAGGATGAGCCTGTGAGCGCCCAAACGCGCGTAGTGCCGCGCTGCTTCCTTGCCAAGTCCGACGTTGCTGCCGGTGACGATGATAGTCTTTCCACTGAAGTCGCCCTTGGGATAGGCTGGCGTCTTGAAGAACTGGCTGTACAGGAAACCCATGGTTTATGAGCGTTTTGGGGATGAAGGATGTAGCGAGAGCAGGAATGTAAGCAAAACACGTGGTGAATTATAGAAGAAGTCTTCCTGGACTTTTCGAAATGCAGTGAATGTGGGAAGGCAACCGCTCCTCTCATATGTCCGTATTGTCTTGCGGAATTAG
Source organism: Plenodomus tracheiphilus IPT5 (assembly GCA_010093695.1). NCBI lineage: Eukaryota > Fungi > Ascomycota > Dothideomycetes > Pleosporales > Leptosphaeriaceae > Plenodomus > Plenodomus tracheiphilus. The sequence goes on from MU006362.1 coordinate 49,938, forward strand.
CGGGATTAAGACGTCCAGGCATTAGCCTCTAGCCTCCTCTCGTATTCTGCGGGAAGGAAATGCTATCCTTGTCCATTTGTATCACAAGCACACGACCAATCGCTACCAGGCTCGTGGTACATTAGTAACAATATCGGGCTGCGAGCAGTAATCCCGATCCGAGTCAACCTTGGGAGTGCGCGCTCGCCCCGAGCACGCGCTACCGGTAAAGAATCATGTAACCCCGCTCCGACGCATATGAAAGATACAGCAACATGAAAGGATGTTAGCAGCCGTTCTTCTCAGCTCCCGTAATCATACACCATGCCTACCTACGCCATCCTCGGCTCCACTGGAAATTGTGGAACAGCCTTGACAAAGAACCTCCTCAAATCACCCGACAACAGAATCAATGCCTATTGTCGAAATGTCGCCAAATTGCACAGTTTAATTCCTGAGGTCATCGATAGCAAAGATGTGCAGGTCTTTTCCGGGAGCATCACCGATGTCGAACTCATGGAAGAGTGCGTGCGCGATACCCAGGCCGTCTTCATGGTGGCGACGACCAATGACAACATTCCTGGATGTCGCATCAGCCAGGTGAGATGGCACTCCCAAAATCACCCCCCCCCCTGCAATCTCAAATTAATGCATGCGTTACGTTCCTAGGATAGCGCTGCGACAGTCATCACCGCCCTGAAGAACATCAAAGCGAAAGCATTGCCTGGTCTCAAGCTTCCTACACTGGTCCTTCTCAGCTCTGCCACCATTGATCCGTACCTGAGCCGCAACATGCCCTCATGGTTTCTTCCCATTATGCTCACGGCTGCATCCTACGTTTATGAAGACCTAAAGGTTACTGAGCAGATTATGCGTGCCGAGTCATCGTGGTTGTCGTCGATTTTTATCAAGCCCGCGGGTCTTTCTCCCGATGTTTCACGAGGGCATCGATTGACGCTAGACGAGGAAGAAAGCTTCATCAGCTATCTTGATCTTTCAGCAGGTATGATTGAGGCTGTTCAAGATCCTGAGAACCGCTACTGTGGGAGAAATGTGGGCGTCGTGAATGCAAAGAGAGGTGTCGGCGCCAAGTTCCCCTCGGGTACCCCAAAGTGTATTTTAATGGGATTGATGAGGCACTTTTTCCCATGGCTGCACCCTTATCTGCCGACTACTGGACCGGCTTAGGGATGGAAGGTAGTAGTTCCAGCATATAATGAGACATTGAGATCCATCGTCCAGCAGATGCACTAGATGATAATCTCTGAGGCGTGGTTCCAAAATCATCCAAAGCAATCGTGTTGCACTTGCCGCATTCATAACTTATCGGAACAGGTTAAGAGTAGCATTCCATGCAGGGGCGATTGTGATTCAATATTATCTACTTGTTTCCTGAAGAACACGTAATTCTACTGAGCCACCAAATCCGGCCTGTTCCAAGGCTGCTCAAATCCAGTGAACGGCACCCACTTGAGATCCGAAGGCCGGTTCTCGGTCGTATCCTGGCACATCCTCGCCAATCTGAGCCACATATCTCCCTTCATTGGAAAGTACTCTGCATAATCTCCCTGCTCAAACTCCTTCGCAGAATTTTCTCCGTTCTTCAAAGAACGGATGAACTTGGCCGCATGTCCGTCGTCATGCTCCTTGATAACCTTGTCAAAAAGCTCATCCCAGCCCAGGCCATCGCTCTCAGGAGACGAGTATGTAGAAATAGCGCTTCCGTCAAGTACCGCACACCCTGAGACGGCGTACCAGGCCAGGTCCAACCGCGCCTTCCATTCAACGAGGCGCACGCGGTCTTCGAGTTTGATCCAGTCCTGCTTGTTGAAAACGGAAAAGAATATGCTGCTAGTGACACAGTGCATATAGAAGAAATCAATCTTGATCTTGCGGTTTGTCTTGCTTTTGTCCTGCGCGGCGCCCGCAAAATACGCACACGTACTAATCATCTCGGCGGTTCGGCGCTCGAGATCTTTCTCGTCATTCTTGATGCGGAATTGCGATGCCAGAGTAGCCATTGCTTCACCCGCGCGACCTATAATACCGTCACGCATTTTGTTGCCAAAATCAGTCCATCTGGGTGCGCTGCGAATGGCGTCGCTTGCGCGGACTTCATGCACCAGCTCTAGCATTGACTTGGGCTCTCGCGATGGATATGAACTGGCGGCTTCTTGCTCGGAATCCTTGAAAAGTGTGCTGATTCTGGAATCATCGTGGGCTGCGGCCTGGGCAAGTGCCTCCGCGATGATGACTGGTTGCTGGAACTCGACGCCGAGACCGAGGTGGATAATGGGGTGATAGGCGCCCTCATACATGCGTGCAAGAATGAGGTCGGCCAGCTTGCTACGTGCTAGGACGTACTCCTGTATGACCTCTTTCCAACCCTTGTCTTTGATCTCGCCCTTGAAGAATTCGAGAAAAGTGTGGTACTGGTGGACCTGTCCAACGATGGAATCATATAGGGTGTCCGCTTCCTCACTGTTTCTCAGCTTCTCTAAGAGTCCGATATCCACCGACGGCATAGCGCGTTGGATCGATACACCGTCTTCATATCTCGCTTTGAGTTCTTCTGGGCTAGCACCCATAGCGAGAATGGTAAGAAGGCTGTGAACAATGTGATTGTGGCCCGCCGTATCTCGGAAGAACATGTGCCATTCCTCATGATTCTCTTGGAGTAATTTGTTGCATTCTTCAAGCGATTTGGGAGCGACTTCACCCGCTGCTTTGATGAGGCCAACGTTGGAGGGGGAAACTCGAACTGTAGCAGTGGCCATTTTTTGTTGCTGCGTGTCTTCAATCAATGTCTGAGATCGAAGCCCATATGAGCTTGCTTTTATCCTCAGTAAGCTTTGGAGCGGCTTCCGCTCCACAACGGGCTTCTACAGCATTCAGGTAACCATCGGAATACTATTTGAGACATCGGAGCCCGATAGACCGAAACATGTCTTTTACGTGATTCGGGATTCAATCTGAAGATGCCAATGTCACTGTACAGTGGCACGAGCATGGGCAAAGCTTCAGCAGTGTATGACAAAGAAGTGTATTCGCAATCATGCAACTCTTTGTCCATACCTTGATTGAGACTTGAGGTTCTCGCACAATTTCTATGCATTGATATAAGGGAAGTCCGCGAACGTTTGATAACGCGACTCTGTGCAGGCGATATTGGGACTCTTTAAGTCTCAGTCCAGAACGATCTGCAGAAATAGTGCATGTTCCTGGGGTTTCTACATAACATTCCCTTTGACCGTCACCAATTCTATTGGAGTCTGGTTGCAGTATTTTAGGACAGCCTCTTGCAGTTCAGACTTAATGATCTTATGCGTCGCATTGACTGGAAAGTCAACGAATCCCAACTGCTTCAGACACACGACTCCTCTAAGCGCATAGTCTTTACCAAGAGCTGTGTTTACGTGCTGTTTGATTTGTTCCGCACTAGTTTTTGCGAAAGAATCGATTACTGCCATCGGTTCAGCGCCCAGTACTGAGTGGGGCACTGGCACCACAACAGCCTAACGTGATGGTCAATGCTTTGATGAGACTACCGATGCACACAGGAAGAGACTTACCTGACACTGAGTCAAAGCAGCAATACAACTCTCAATAACAGCAGGTGCTATAGTGATACCGGCGCGCTGGATCATGTCTTTCCGTCGGCCCACAATGAATACCAGCCCACTGCTGTCAACCATCGCCATGTCGGTAGTATTGAACCACCTGCCTTTTGTATCATTATAAAACATATCCTCAGAATAGCCACCAAGATAATGCTTGATAATGCTCGGACACGAAATGTGAAGCTCTCCAAGCTCGCCTCTTTTCACTACAGCGCCCCCGCACGCAGTGGAGCGGAGACGTATCTTCGCACCGGGAGCAACAATCCCAACCGAACAGATCTGGCCGCCGAAGAATCGAATATCCTTCGGAGAAGTCTCAAGAAACGGCCAAGCAAATACACCGGGTCCCTCGGTCATGCCCTGATTCACGCATACTTGCGCCTGTGGGAACAGTGCTGCACACTTGACCAGGACTTCTTTCGTAACGGCATCACCACCTATCTGAATTCTCTTCACACTCGAAATATCTAGAGATATTTTGGCAAGCTCAACGGTGAATTCGTGCACCATTGGCGGAGTTAGCACAAGGAAGCTCACGCCAAGCTGGTGTATGGCCTTGATCGCATCGTGTACGCTGCATGTTACACCAGAACGTCAGTAAGAATAGTTCATTAAGTAAATATGGGTGATTTGGTACTAACCTGAAGCCCTGTCCCGTGAGGACTACTGCGCCACCTGCTCGCCAAGTTTGGAGTGTTTGTGCCGGCGCAATGCCCCGCGAGTTGTGCGCCTGCATCAGGGCATGCCTCGCCGCTCCAGAATCCGAGTCAATGAGCCATTCTTGCGAGTGTAGGGCATGGGATATGGCAGCCACAGTTTGGGGGCATCCTTTCGGCATGCCAGATGTGCCTGACGTAAACATTATGGAATTTACGCGATTTGAGTCATCATGCCGCGCTGCCGAAACAAGCGATGCGTCATCTGGGAAGTTTTGGGAGTTTGCGTGTGTAGTCACCGCGAAGAGGGTTTTCCATCCCGTAGATACCAAAGCTGACTTTGATAGACAAATTCGTACGGGCTGTGGCAGGCCAAGTTCTGATGTGGCGACGTCGATGGCCTTTCCACTGCACGCATCGGGTGCTACAACAAGCTGAGGCTTTATCGTTTGTAATGTTTGCTTGAGTGCTGTAAAGCCGGATATATCCAGGAAGGCGGGATCCATGTTTACATATGTGATGCGCAGCAGTATGCAGGCCCAAAGTAGAATGGCATACTCAGCACCGTTTGGAATGAGCATGATCATCCTTGTGTTTGGTCGAACACCGACAGCTAGTAGCCCAGTGGCCAATTTAAATGCAATACGGTGGAGTTGTGTATATGTGAGCGTGAATGCAGTAATCTTCTCTTCATAAGCAGGGCTGCTAGGAAGGGTGCCCTCGATTTCAGGTGAATGGGCTTTGCTTCGATCTTTACACCATAGCTTTGGCGTTGCAGGATGGTCTTGAAGTCCGTTGGCACCCTTGATTTCTGCACTGTGCTCAGAGCAGGCCATGACCAAGTTTTGAATGCTGGCTGACTGCTCCATCAAGCAAACCACTGCTGCTCCATGTGGATTCCTCCTCAATCCGCGCTCGATGTGTTCAAAGACTGATAATTGAGGCCAAGTCATGCCCTTGATTTCAGCAAGCCCCTCATCATCTTCAGCTAGCAGATAGCTTTCCCGCAATTTCTTCTCCGAACGAGACCATAAGCTGAGATAACCAAACGCAAGAACTAAAGCACATATGCCCAGCAAAGAATACTCCATTTCAATCGCGAAGAGGAGGAGGCAAACGGAAAATTATGAGTTTGTATTGCGCAGCAAAATCAGTAAAATCTAAAGGGTGTTAAGATTCCAATGGAGTGCCGTACTTGCTGGTAATATGTGTATGACTATCATCGTAAATCCTACTCCTCTACAGTGTGTCTTTAGTGTTACTAGCCTCTATACGCGGAAGGAAGTGAGACATTACATAATCTATGCAAATTCACTCGCTGACTGATCGTGTGAATGATCGGGCACGCTGAAGGGTCGGGAGTCGGCCATCGGGAATCGGCGCGGGAGTCGGGGGTCGGGGGTGTGGCAAGATGATAGGGGTGGCTACCGCACATGCGCCCCTATTGGCTTGCGGATTTGAGCTAGGTCACGAGTCAAGCTCCTAGGCGCGACCAGGAGTAATCAACCAGCACTTTGTGTAAGTTACAAAATTAGGCAACTATTAGTCAGATCGCTTCTGCTTTCGGATTAGGTACTCTGTGCAGCTGTTGGTTACCCAAACCGAGTACCAGAATGGAATGCAAACCTGGGATGTATCATGTTGAGATCTACCAAGTTTTGCAAGGCAGGTTTGCAATTTGTTGTACTACCAGCGATAAGAGTTGATCATATAGTCTCTACCTTGTCGAACACTTTAGGCTACATGATAACTAACACAATCTACGCGAAACTTGATCTGGTAATGAATTGCAAGCTTTAGCCAATTATCGAATCGCCCAGTGCCTCCTCCAGTAATTCATCATTCCTGATGTAATTCTGCCATTTCAGTGCCAGACTGTACCGACAACACCGATGATAGCCCCAACCAAAGGGAATGTAGATCTCGTAGCATGCAGGAAAGCCCACCTCATAACCAGCTCTTTAGCTTCCTTGATCCCCATCACATTGACACCCCCGTGTTCTCCCGGATGAATCATTCTCGTCGGGACTCCTGATGGAACAGTTTGTCATTTGTAGGCTTCATGATGAGTAACGTGAATGGGATTATGCTCAAAGTTACGAGTCCGGCAAGTGCAAGTAGACGCCACGGCTTTGCTTCTCAGCTCTGCGCCTTCGGAAGCATGCAAAGATGTACAACAAAAATGTCCCAATAGCCATACCAGGAAGGACCTGGTGCCCGCAGTGATATACTCGTGTCCACTGATGGAAGAGCTGGGGAGCTCCGGTTGTAGTTTCAAGGATTACGGGAATGGCCATAGCTGAAAGAGACATCATCGACCCTGAATCATAAGAGTAAGAGTGAATAACATTTTGAACGGTGAATTGGGGTGGAAATACCGGAGAGAAAAGATCCAATTACAACGGCGGAGGCTTGCAACTTCGTCGTCGTTGTTTCTTCAGAGACTTTCGCTGTTGCGCTGACCTCTACCAACTTTCCATGCTCAATGAAATCCGTGAACCATAATTAACATGATCTCCTGCAATTTGCTTACCGTATGAAGGATCTTCTCGCATCCGCTTGTAGTCATTAATGCTCCTGAACGTCACTTGACTGAAGCAATCGAATTCGGGCCAAGTTGATCATGTGCTCGTCAAAGAGCTGTCGCATTTGATTACGAGTTCCGGTCATGTTGTGAAGCTGATTGGCGTTTATTTAGTCCGAACGATAGCAAATTATCTAGAATGCTCCACCATTGTCCACCGAACGATTCCATATCTAACCATTAATCCTTTCGTCTTCGGTCCAGAAACCGCGTCATATGTCGTATGTAGTCCTGCTCGCTCATTCCTGGACGACGGTATCCACAAATGGTGAGACAGAGGAGCTGGCTATTATCGCCTCCCACTGGTGGAGCCAGCAGATCGTGCTCAGTAGATATGGTGTGAAGTAGCGGATGGTTATGTGATTGGCCTGCAAAAGACGTAAAAAGGCAGATGTGAAAGACTTATCATGTTTATGTATCAAGGGGCATAGCATCCCCGAGCCCCGGGGCCACAATAAGATTTCAGTGGCTATTCCGGCCGATCCAATGTCCTGTTTGGGGAGCGCTTTGCTGTAGGAGCACATGCCTTTACAGACTTGCTGACGCTGCCAAACAATGTATTAAACAGGTCATTATCGTCTCCACAGATTCATCATGCGATACAAGGCATTGCCTTTCTACGGAATCACATTGCACCAACTTTGGGTCGTCTCTTCAGAACAGCTGATAAGTACTTTTGTTAAAAGAGATATACGAGGTCAAAGGGTCGGATACACTTTCAGCAAAGAAATTACCACCAACATCAGTCATAAGTCTACGGAAAAGCATGCTTCTGTCTAACCGTGATATTCCTCCAACCATGCACGCAGGTCTCCAATAGTTGGGTACTCGAGGAATAGACTGCCACTAACCACCACACCCAGCTGCTCACGGAAGTTCTCTGCAATTACTAAGCTCATGAGTGAGTCGACCCCGAGATTAGCAAAGTGGGCGTCGTCAGTCAGGTCCGCCAAGTCCAGTGCAGATTCTTTAGCAATGATGTCCAAAGCTTTGGCGCTTATGCTGTCTGGGTTCGCCGCCTTGGATGCTTCGTCTGCTTTCAAGTCCTCGATCTTTGGCTCCCCCGAAACCAAGGATGCAGCAGAATATGCGGAGTCGGGTGTAAGAGGTGTTGCTGGTACTAGTACGGCGCTCGTGTGGTTTTTGCTCGATTGTTGAAGTCTCGGCGCGGATTTGGTGGGTGCAGCAGTAGGAGCAGCAGAAGCGACTGGGGGAGCCCTTTGATCGTCCGCTGCGGAGAAGAAGCGACTGAGAAGAATGCGCGGATATTGGTGGAACTTGATACCTTTGACCAAACCAATAATCTCATCATTCCGGAGAACATAGACATCGCCAAGGAACGTGGTCTCATGTTCCGGCATGGGAATCATTTTGACGTAAGAACGGTACTTGGCTCCAGCAACAAGGGGCTTCGCGAAGCGCATTGACTGCCAGCCTGGCGTGACGCAAAAGTTGGATTTTGAGTCCATGGCGTCGCTCACGTTGCAAACAAAGCCAGCCAAGTGTGCGACACTGTCGATGAAATATGGCGGTACTGTCCACGAACCACCCTTTTCAGTAGACAATGTAACATCAGCATAGGCCTCGAGATCGTTTAGAACGACCGAAGTCATACCCCGGTACTTATCGTGGTAGTCAACCAAGTTGTTGGCAAACAGGAGATATGCCATACTACGGCTGAAGCGATTGGCAACTCCAAAACTCGCAAGTTGCTCAAGTTGGGTGATACGTGATTGTATCAGGTGCGTGAGAGGAGCCCAGTAAGACAGCCATTCCGTAGCCGGGGCGTAGACTAGGGTCGCTGTTGCAAACGGTTCGTCGGCTCTCACTCGGTTAGGATGCACGTTGTACCAAGCCATGTGAGCACTATGGGAGGTGATGTCCAAGGTACTGATTTCAACTTGGATGAGTTGAGGAGTTTCCGGGTTACTGTTGGCGACGAGACCTTTGGAAACCTCGAGGTTTGTGATGTCGATCTCGATATCTTGATTGGCGCTCCCAGGCGACAGCCTTTTGAAAAGATAACCGCCTAAAGTGTAAGCGATATCTGCATGGATAGACTGTAAGGTTTGTTAGATACTCTCCTTGGAAAGAATCAGGAGCTATGTCAACATACTGAAGTGACAACGCCACATCCGTTCATCTTGTGACCCCAGGCCGCAGCTCGGAAATCAGGAAATGCCAAATCAGATTGCATTACGATATTCCCTGCAGCCCCATGAAATGTTTCCTTTATGATGCGCTGGACAGTGGAAGTGCTCAGGCTGGACACGCTCATCGGCTCCTCCGATTTCGTCAGGCTCGACTGCGTTAGTTCGGAGTTGTAGTAGGTGTTTCCTTTAGTGAGTGCCCAGTCCCCATTGTACTGTAACCAGAAATTCTTGTCATTCCATGCATATGTGGGTAGATCGAGCAATTTCAATGAGTTTTCGAACGGACTGTGGAACTCGTTCCAACCAACTGGAACCCCGGCGCAATGTAGTGACGCTAAGCTTGTCGCCATTGTTGACCAGTTGTTTTCATCCCGTCGCAGAGAGGGTACCGACGCACTGGGTGGAGCAAGTATAGATTTCACGAAACCAACGCAGACGGGGTGGGGTCCAATCTCAATCCAAACCGTGTCATCATCCACGGTCCCGATCTTTTTGGCGGTCTGGAGCGCCGCTAGAAAGTTTACTGGCTCACGCGTGGCTCGGCGCATGTAAGTACCGTCCACTGTCTTGTCGTCAAAGATGACTTTGTTGAGAAGAGGCGAGATGATCGGAACGGTTGGTGCCTGGAAAAGAACCCCACTATTTGCGATAGCCTCGAACTCATCCAGAACTGGATCAGTTTGGGCAGAGTGAAAGGCGAATGCTACGTCGAGGCTGTAGCACTTGTAATTGTCAGACTCTAGTATGGGTATCAATGCATTGATCTCTGCGAAAGGGCCGCTGAGTACCGTCTCCTTTGGCCCGTTGATGCATGCAATTTCGTAGGATATTTCTTGCCCAAAAACACTTTTTTCAATCTGCTCTACAGACGCTCGTACTGCTAGCATCTTATGGCTTCCTGACTGGCATCTGGCTTCCAGCATTTCTGCTCTCATACCAACCAAAAAGATTGCCTCTGACGCGGAGATGACGCCGGCCACGTGCAAAGCAGCGTATTCCCCCAGACTGTGACCAACAACGACATCGGGCCGCACGCCGAGCGATGCCCAGTACTTTACCAGGGCGATTTCGGTGCAGCATAGCGCTAGTTGTGTCATTACTGGCGAATGCACAAGATCATGGTTTCCAGCGCAGCTGCCATTCAACACCGGAAGAAAGGAGGGAAAGCCTTGCCCTTGAGCCAAGTCATCAAGCAACAGTATCTGCGAACGGAAAATTGGCGATTGGTGGAATAGCTCCAAATCGAACGATTTATACGAAGCCCCCTGGCCAGTGAATGCAAAGGCGATTGGAGGTGTACCCATGTTGGAGATGGGCTTGTGTAGATCGGCGGAGGCTAACGCTGAAGAAAGATGCCGCTTGATTTGTTCAAGGGAATCTCCACAAAACACTATACGGTAACCGTGATGATATCTGCGCGCCGTAGTTGAGTATGAAAGATCTGGGAGCGATGTGTGCGGATGAGCGTCCAGATACGCGATCAATCTCTCAAGGTTTCCTCTGAAGGAAATTTTGCTCTTTGCAGAGACAGCCACAGCGTGTAATGGGCGAATATCGGGTTCCACAGCCTTACGTTCCGGTGCGTCTTCTATGACGATGCAAGTATTCCCACCGGCGGCGCTGAAGTTGTTCACTATTGCGAGACGCTTTTTGCCCTGCTCTCGGAGCCATTCGGTTTTCTCATAAGGTATGCGTACGCCACGCTTGTCCAGATCCTTGAACCTGGGGTTGAGATTGCCCTTGATACCCACGTGTGGGGGAATAGCATTCTTCTGGAGCATGAGGAGCACTTTGACCAGGGCTGTGACTCCGGCAGCAGCCTCGCTGTGCCCTACATTGGATTTGACTGCGCCAATATATAGTGGGTTTTGGGGGCCTCGCCTTTTCTTGGAAGGAGCAAAAACATCCACGACTGATTGTATCTCTTCAGCATCTCCAGCTTGGGTGCCCGTTCCATGCATCTCAACGAACCCGACATCGAGGGGGTTGATGGCCGCTCGGTTTGAAACAAGAGTTCCCAAATAGGCTTGGTGGCCTGCATGTGGATGTGTGATGGAAATGGCTTCGGCCGAATGATTCGTTGCTGCAGAAAGAATAACGCCCAGAATATTATCGTTATCCTTCTCAGCGTCCTCAAGCCGTTTCAAAACGATAGAAGCAACGGCGTCAGCTCCTGCTTGCAGTCAGAATTGCACTGGTTTTTTTCCAGGTGGGGATCATGTTGAGGATACAATTTGCAGACTTACTGCAATAGCCATCTGCATCTGCATCCCAAGTCTTGCAGGCATTAGGCGTTCTTGACAAGAAATGGCCATTGCTCAAGCCCGCAAAGGCATCCGAGTTCGTCAGAACATTAGTGCCACCAGCGACAGCCATATCAACCTCATTGGCCCAAAGCGCAGTACAAGCAGTTTGTATAGTTGCCAAACTCGAAGAGCACGCTGTATCGATACTATAGCTAGGTCCAGAGAATTTGAAGAAGTAGTTGATTCTTCCAGGTCCGAAAGCTCGGCATCCTCCTGGAATGAAGTAGGTGCTAATCTCCTGTGCTGAATTGACTTCGCGATAGTCGTCGCTAGCTTGGCCATAGAAGGTTCCTGTCCGATGCAAGTCGGTTGAGGCAGTTCGGTTAGCCACGTAACCGGCACGCTCGAGCGCTTCATATGCGGTCACAAGACCGAGACGTTGCATTGGGTCTGTTTGCTGTGCTTCGCGAGGCGACATATTAAAAAAGGGTGCATCAAACAGGCCGGGCTCATCGATAAAACAGCCGTATGGAGTCATTGAAGTGTTCATACGCTTCCCGGTTGGATCGTAGTGGGAATCAACGTCGAACCTATCGGCTGGAATTTTGCGATGCACGTCAAGCCCTTGCTCGAGCAGTTGCCAGAACTTCTCCGTGTCAGAGGCACCTCCAGGCATCCTGCAGGACATTCCCACAATAGCTATCTTCGAATGCATCGGGTCCCTGTCACCTGCGTCAAGATCAGGGTCGACATAATCCGCGGGAGCGGCCTTGTTCTGCATCCACGCTCCGCGCTCCTTGACGGATACTTCTGATTCCGGATTATTTTTCAGTGTCTCAGAAAGCTCCAAAAATGGAAGTGACAATCCGAATGTATGAAGTTGAATTACGGATTGAGGACTCTCCTGTGCACGCTGAGATATGCCTTGAACAACCTTGTTCCATTGGATCGCCTGCGTAAGGATCTCGCGGACGATTTGCTCGAAAAGGCCAAACGCACTAGTTTTAATGAAAGGCTCTCCGGTGCTGGTCGAGAAGACTGCATGCCTAGGGGAAAACCGAGAGCTGATGCTCTCCAATGAGGGTGTTGCAACTACCTCCCGAATGTTGTCCTCAGTGTATATGTGTGCAGCGTGACACAATCCAGAATATACTGGCAAAGCAATGCTTTTCAAGTCACGGAAGAAGTCATCCATCCGGAAGAGCGTCTTCAGTCGTGCTGGTGGTCCGCTAATCGTCACAGAGGTTTCGCTGAAGGCACTGATGAAGATTTTGGCAGCGGCAGGAGTTCTCTGGTCGGACAGTCAGAACAAAAGTTCAGATGAATCATTGGCCTGGTCGAAATTTTGATGTTGGCTTGTTATGACTTACCTATTTTTTGTGCATTGCGTCAAGGTGCTGTTGAACCTGCGTCGCAGCCACGTTCGGCACGACATACGCCCACGAATCCAATGATGCATCGTCGTGAATATCGTCATGCTGGATATTCTGCGAAACTTGGTGGACAAGCACTCCGAGGCGGAATGCTTGTCGTAAGACTTCGGTTCCGATGCTTGCAATGTCACTCACCGTCCTGGCTAGTGAAAGGGCTGGTGCTGCCAGGAGCCCAATACCTAAACCGGCCAAGCTTGTTTCGGGACCATTCTGATCGAAGGAGCATGGCTTACTTTCGTAATGGCTATACACAGTGTTTGATTTAGCAGTTGCCTGATCAAAACATGAGAGACTGAGCACTTACGCGATCAATGTTCCAATCTCAGCAATGCAAAGGAGGAGTCCATCAACAGAGCCAGAGAGAGGACCTTTTCGTAAGTCGGTGAAGTTGACAAAGGTGAGAATGGTTTCAAAAGTAGGAACTAGCCTCCTGAGCTCTGTAGGTAGCTGGCGGACTTCATCCCGAATAGCAACCGAGCCATCTTGCAAGAATCGTGCAAGTACAGGATGATTCCTGCTTTTGCTGCGCTGATGTATTCCTCGGAAAACATTTGGAAGCTCTTCAAATTGGAACTCATTGCTAAAATAGATGACATTCATCTTGGATTCATGTGGATCGCCTTAGCGTGCTCTGAGGTAGTACTGTTGAAGTGGGCATATAAGGACTAAGATCTTTCTTGTGCTCGGCCTTCACTTGTCCCTAGGACCTTAGGGCAATGTACTTTCCAAGGTCGTCTACAATGAACGCATGCTTACCACTGACTGGGGAACGAACAACGTCGCACCGGATTGACACATTGCTTGCACCTTCATGCACAACATCGGACACCGATGTCCAGACTTCCACGTTTTGAAGGCCCAAGCGGCGAACATTCCGTGAAGTTTGCGTCTGGTTTGCGTGTGCTCGGCTTTTGTCAGGCCCGAAAAGGGTTGGAGTCTAGTCATGCTGCTCGGTACTGGTAGTAAGCAGCAGTAAGCACCTACGCAGTCTCGGTCAATACCCCTGCAGCATTCGGACATCCATGCTCACAATCTGATTCGCCCCCCGATAATATCAGACGCCAGGATCATTCGTATGTTCCTGCAGTGTAATAAAGACTGTAACACTACACGCCTTTTCCAAGCAAGTTGTGCATATCGTCGGTACCAATTACGCATCTTTTGCTATTCATCCAGCCAGACAATGGTCAGTTTCTGCACACTGATCCTGTCGTTCGGGCTCTCGTTTGTCGAGGGTCTTGTGCTTCCTCCCTATGCCTCCCATGTTTCTGCAGGAGCGGTCCAATCAGCCAACTATGACTTTGTTGTCGTAGGAGGCGGGCCAGCTGGGCTGGTCCTTGCCGATAGGCTCACAGAAGATCCCCAAAGTTCGTCAACAGCTCATTTTACATAGTCTGCATTTGAAGACCAAGACTAATGGAAGGTAGTCACGGTGCTTGTAATTGAAGCGGGGCGCTTCGACCAAGGAGAAGATGGTGTCCGGGTACCTGGTGCTTGGAATCCAGTCCCATACTTTTGGCCTGGACTAGTGACAGAGCCTCTGACTGCGTTGAACGGCCGTACAGAACAAGTCGTTGTAGGGAAGGTAGTTGGAGGTGGTACTACCATCAACGCCATGAACGTCCTAAGGTGCGACTTCGATAATCGGTCCAAGTTCCGCAATATCTGCAACTAATGCTCAAGTGTCCAGGGCGACTAAAGCTGACTACTCTGCCTGGGTCTCTCTTGGTAATAATGGCTGGGGTTGGGAAGACATTCTCCCATTTTTCAAAAAGGTGAGTTCGCCCCAGTCAGAGACAAGAAAGAACATAAGATCCTAAGTCGAGTCTCTTCTCTTAGGGAGAGAACTTCAACCCGCCTGATCCGGCATTTGCTGCAGCCTCGAACATCTCATGGGATGACTCGATCAGGGGACACGGTGGACCTCTTCAGTATGGGTACGCAAACTATAGCTACCCTGGATCTGGCCGATGGTGGTCAGCCGCGAAGTCAACTGGTATGAAGCCCGTTCAAGATCCATCGTCCGGAGTCAACGCTGGACTATTCTGGGTGCCAACTGTCCTGGACCCAAAGACTCAGACCAGGTGTAGTGCCCGTGTTGCTCATTATGACCGGGTTTCATCGCGCTCAAACTATCACATCTTGGTTGAGCATCAAGTGGCCAAGATTCTTTTCAATGGCACTCGGGCCGTTGGAGTACAGTATTTAGGGAGCTCTGGACGCAATACATCGACTGTTTTTGTTTCGAAAGAAATCATTGTTGCTGCCGGAGCAATACATACGCCTCAGATTCTGCAACTCTCTGGTGTTGGGCCAGAGCCGGTGCTCGAATCCCTGGGTATTCCAATTGTTGCAAAGCTTCCTGGAGTTGGGACAAACTTTCAGGATCATGCGTCGATTAGCGTGCAGTACAATTGTGAGAGAACGCTTGCGAGCCTTCCTTTCTTTTAGAGCATTGACGACTAATCCTTACCTAGTCAGCAACTTGATCACTCCAAATGCTGGCTCCATGGCCACCAACGCCACGTTTGCTGCCGAGCAACGCGCACGCTACGACAATCATCAATCTAGCGCCTTGACCGTAGTGAGAGGCCTTGGTTCTACATTTGGCACCCTGTCTTTCATGGATTTGACCAACGTTAGTTCTTCAGTCATCAGGGATGCTAAGAACCGCGATGCAGCCGCCTCTCTCCCCGCAAACGAAGATCGTACTGTCATTGCAGGTTACAAAGCCCAGCGAAACATCCTCATACAACAGTTGCAGAACCCAGATATGGCGGTGTCAATCACAGCCTGGGACACCTTCTCGTCAGTCATGGTGGCTGTTCTGAAACCCTTCAGTCGTGGCAAGATCACCATCAAGTCAACCGATGTTCGGATGGAACCCGGATTGGATTACCGAACTGCTACTGACCCTTCAGATCTGCCTATTATCACCGCAACGCTCCGGAGGCTGCGCCAAATTATGTCCGCGCCCGACATGGCGGCCATGGGTACTGTAGAAGCTGCTCCGCTTGGAGCACATATTCAAAGCGATGAAGAATTCGAGACTACGCTTCGGGACTCCCTGGCTGTTTCGAGCGCGCACCAGTGCTGTTCTGCGCCCATGATGCCGCTAGAACTGGGCGGCGTCGTCGATCCGGAGCACAGAGTGTATGGTGTTAGTGGACTCCGCATCGCCGACGTGAGCACCTTTCCTATGGCTGTTTCTGGGGGTCCCACGGCTAATGTATACGCTGTGGCCGAAAAGGTAAAGCTGTGGCTGTCGTTGAGAATTTGAGGGCAGGTGCTGACGTGACGACAGGTTGCTGACATTGTGAAAAAGACGTACCGGTTCGCCTAAAGTGTGATATATAGATTTAGTTCGGTAGTCCTTCAAATTGTTATATTTTCCTGAATCGTGGTGCAACGTGTACTTTGTGTAATTCTTCTTTTGGAATCCAATGTAGCTGTCTAGGCTAGTCGAGGAGGCGGATACATCCCTAGAGGTAGCACGCTAATTGTTAGCGCCATACCTAGGTATTCCTCTAAACCGATTGGCGGCTTTCGCCTGAGTTACCGGTGCCCAGGTGGTCTCCGCATACCATACTGAGTAGAAAGAGATCCAGGGCAGTATATTAAGTCGTGATTTGGCATGAGGAGCCATTTGATTTCCGACGATATGATTGTTACTTCCAGTTATAGCGGATGCCACGCCAGTATGGGTACTGCTGGCGGTGTGACGGGGAATGGCCTGATTGGGGCTAGTCTGCTTACTACCTATGGTAGACAACGGAGCTCATTCGAGCTCCGCCTCCATCAATCAAGCAATTGCTTTTCAAGCATAATCTTTCCAATGATTAGCAACTGAAATATGCATCTGTCTGTCTTTCCCAGTTACAGCCATGCAGGCTGACTATGTGTCACGTGTTTGGGCTGAACGTTTGGACTCCCATAAAGCTTTCGCTGTAGTGATACTATTCCAGCTTCTAACCTGATTCTACAAATTTCAAGAGTCAAAGTTACTCTAAGACCTCAGGCCATCTTCTCTTCCTGATTCAAAAATCTTATCATGATCATACTCGCTCCATCGAAGGTCCGGTTCTACGCCCGCGAATTTCCATACCCCATCCACTTTCCGATACCAAATGGTGCTCTTTCCATGTGCATGACCCTTCACCGCGACCTCTTTCATTTCAGTGTTTGCATACTTTTGGTGTGCGACGCGCATCTGATGATACCCCGTGATTTCGTTGTCGCTTATTTTGACCCATTTTGACGCGCCAACAAAGTGCTGGGTTTTCAAAAGGGGATTACCGAGGACGTGAGGATCAGATGCCATGGTAACAAAGTCCTTGGCGGGTAGGGCTTCCCATATTTGGTTGAGAAGGGCACTATAGTCAATCTGACCGCTAGAGTGTCAGGAGAGTCAGAGGCGCAATTTCATGCGCGAAAACAAATGGCAGACGTGAGATGGACACACTCGAAGAACGGGAGCAACGCATTGCGAATGGCGTTCCCAATCTTTACTATCGTAACTCTCGACCCACTCAAAAAGGGCTGCTTGACAGCCCAAGACATCTGCATAGGGTGTACAGTCAGCTATCGTCACACCACAGGGAGAAGGCACAACCCTAAGTGCATAAGGCTTGCCTTGAAAGGATGGATTTTCAGACATGCTTTCCATTGCAGAGGTAAACGGTAACTGGGACTTGTACAACCGTGACTGTGGCGCATAGGAGCTTATCACGAGGAAAGCGAGTAGCGCACGGGATGACCGGGGGTCTCAATTCATAACTCGATTGCGGCTAATGCATTTAGTGTGTCTAAGATGGGTGAAGATATTCTGGCGCTCCGAACAACATCCCGCCAGTTCGGCGATGGTGCATGTCGGGTTCCGGGCTCGGACCCCCAGGCTTGGACACTAACTTGTCAGATTTACGGGTGAAGGGGTAGATGCAGGGTTGCTTACGTCGATTACGCAGTCATGGTGGCGACACTCTTTGGTGCGAAACGGCCCATGGGGAAAATAAGCATACTATAGGTATTCATCACAATCAAGTAAGACGGTTGATATGGGATGCCAAACAAAGGGCCTTGAAGTAGCGTCACTGCAAACTACCGTGTGCCATCAATCTCAACATACTAATATTTGATCTCACCAAAAACAAAAGTAAATTTGTAAACCTTTACCTATGTCTGATCTTGACTTTTTTTTTGGACGGGCCGGGCGAGTTCTATTCTGACATCGGCCAGTTACAAGGCAGGGTAAAGGTGTCAGATGAGATGGTTACAAAGAGGACGCAGAGAATAAGGACTGTATCACGAGAATTAAACAGTCAAATCGCTCAGGTTAATTGTAGAAGGTATTTCAGCGTGCCTGTTCGTTGTAGAAATATCTATTCAGTGCGCTACATCACGACTTCCTAAGCCGTATTCGTGAATATACGATCATGCTGCTCCACCATCCAGCGTGATAATTTTTCCATTGACCCACTCGCCCTCATTACTTGCCAAGAACACTACGACACGTGCAATGTCCAAAGGGAAGCCGTTCCTCGTCAACGGGGAAGCGTGCGCCGCCATCTAAGTTTGAGCATCAGTTCACTTGCCACACAATATATGAAGCGCAAATACACACCGCTTGCCTCTCTTCGGCAGAATACTTCTCCCCGCCAGGGATGTAGTGGTGTGAAACATCATGGAACATATCCGTCACAGTGCCACCGGGTGCCACCGCATTTACAGTAATTTTCTTGTCACCACAGTCCTTGGAGAAGACGCGGACGAATGAGTCGATGGCCCCCTTTGACCCAGAGTACAAGGAGTGCTTGGGTACTGTAAAGTCCTTAGCTGTATTGGACGACATGAGAATGATGCGACCGCCAGTGTTGAGATGCCGGTAGGCCTCGCGAGCGACGAAGAATTGGCCTCGAGTGTTGATCGCAAAGACACGATCAAACTCTTGCTACAAAGTGACACGTCAACAAATGCACTGAAAGCTGAGACTTGGTGCATCAAGGGTTAGGGTTGAGCCGGGGTACCTCTGTCACGTCGCCTACGTGTCCGAAACTGACTACGCCTGCATTGCTGCAGACAATATCAAGGCCTCCAAAGTGAGCAATCGCCTCATCCATCAACTTGGTGGTTTCAGCGACATTCCTAATGTCTGCTCGCAGGGCGACGGCATCAGATCCAAGCGCCTTGATCTCGTCGACAACTTTCAGTGCCGAGGCTTCAGATTGCGCATAGTTGACGACGATTTTGGCACCACAGCGACCGAGTTCGACGGCCATTGCGGCGCCAATTCCGCGGCCAGAGCCTGTCACCAGTGCGACTTTACCATCGAGGCGGTAGGGGATATGAGGAGTGGTTGAAGAGGACATGTTTGACTGCTCAGCAATGACACGCTGAGGAGATGAGAGATGGTTAAACGAACAGGTGACATTCAAAGGAACAGTAACCCAGGGGACGCAAAATGGCCAATATATTCCTGTTCACTGGTTGGTGCCCATGCCCATCCCGGGGCAGGTTCGGGCTCACGGAAATGCTAGGCAAGGGGGCCGCGTTCGGAGCTGGTCAAATCCACTGCCGCAGTGTCGGTCAATTGGCTTTTGACGCGGGGCTGCTGCCATTGTAGTAATTCTCGTGCCACTTGTAGATGGTAAGGTAGTATTCGGGGCTCGTAGCAAGCACGGGGCGATTTGACATATAAGAGAAGCAATCTGTGAAATCTTGAACTGAATCATGCGTATCTAAGAACACTGCTCAATCCCTTCTAAGATATGCCGCCATTCCCAAGCAAAGGCCTTTTAGCCGTTTTCTCATGTCCTTCTCCAATTGGCTTAGCATTACTGTAGAGAAGGGAAGGAATGCTTCACCCTCCTTCTTCTGCTCACACGGTGTAGGTACTCCTGGCACCTTTTCTTGAGGCCCTGTTGCGGTATGCGACTTGATCTTGATTGATAACTGGTTCACCAGACGTTGTACGCGATGAAGCTCGCCCAGGACCCGCTGTGCAGCCATGCGCTGTGCATCGTCTTCTAAGGCATCGGCATCGGCCTTTTTAGCATCGGGTGCGCTTGCGGCTGCACCATAAGAATCGAGAACCTTAAACACTATGAGTGAGAGTATTGTAAGAAGGTAGCCGTCCTGTAAGCACTGACACTGCAGCATCGTGCCAACTTGGTCAATGGATTGCTTGTTCGTGTCGATGACTACGTCCAGGGCTGGGCCAGTTGCATTGGTTCTCCTATCTTGCTCCTGCAGCTCACAGGAAGTATTCGAGTTTTCCAAAGTTTCTTGGCGAAATTGATGTTGCATGATTCTTGTAGCCCGCGTAAGACAGGTGTCGAGTACTGTGGTGGTGACGTCCGGACCTGAGGATTGTGGCTCGGTGCCTAGGTTCAGCGGGGGAAGTGTTTCAAGAGAGGATGTTTCATGGATTCTGGGAGCCCAGAGGCTCAATGAAGATGGCAGATAATCATCAATGTCCATAGAGAGATTCCCAGGAGATAAAACACCAGACCCGGGTCTGAGAGAGTTTGACGGCGTACAAGGGGCCGTTACGGCGGACATGGATTGGGAGATGAACATGTCCTCATTGGATTCGCCAGAGCCCAAGTTGACGGCAGACGATTGAAGAGAAGTAGTTCCAATAGAGGAAGCAGTCGGCGAAAGCAATTGGCGTAGGAAGATGTCGTCGTTGCTCGAGTGTGTTGATGCCATTGTAGTGCTCGTACCGAACCACGAGTCCAAGTCGAAGTGCTCCAAATGTGGCCCTGATGCAGCTACGGGAGAGAACTGAGTCGAGTCGACGCGTTGACTACCATAGCGACGGCCAGCCCGTTTAGTGGCAAGGTAGTGGCAGGCAGCACCACGCCTCTGACACCGCGAGCATGTCGGCTTCTGCTTGTGGCATTTCACCTTTGACGCGGCACAGGCTTCACAGCTGTCACGCAGCTTGAGCGCCGTGGTGCCCGAAGGGTTGGCCATGTCGGTAATGTACACGCAGCGATGAGCCGGACAGTAATACTACCCCTAATGGCTTTGGAACACAATCCTGTTATCGTCAACGACAACGATGACAACGATGACAACGAAGACGAGGATGGATCAGCGGGTCGCAAATTGTGTGTAGGTTGAAAGTGTATAGAACTATTTCGTCTACATCGGTCTGGTATGAGCGATTGCAATAACAGTACCGCTGAACGTTATGCGTCACCCTGTACGAATTCCCTACGGTCCACGACGTGAGTTTTTAGCCGGTCAGCGGTAGTAAGGGTTGATAACGAACTCCCAGTCCCACAAAGGCGCTGTTGGGCGCGTGTAATTGCTTGACGACGACCAGGCCGCCATCGCCATCCTGGATGCCATCGACCAGGTCGACTAGCTGCTGCAGGGTGAGCAAACCGCTCCCCACCAGCTGAAGGCGGGACAGATCGCGCAGGCGGGCGAGCTGCTCGGTCTGACGTGAGACCACGCCAGGCTCAGGCAGTAGGGGCAATGTCAGAATCAGCAGCGCGCCTCGCTGAGCCTGGAGGACGGGCAGGTGGGCGCGCAGTTCGGCGGCAATGCGAGGGCGGACAGGCACGGGAGCGGTCGCGGCCAGCCGCACAAGGTAGATGGCAGCATCAGCCACGGTTTGCGGCGTGCCGTGCGCTCGCTGACACAGGCTGAGATTGTGGTGGTGGTAGTCGTCGTCGTCGTGGCCGGTGGCGGCTGCAGCGCTTGGGGGCGCCGCTGCGTCTGTCTGCACGACGAATCGCAGCGTGGGGTGGCTCTTGGCGAGCGCGTGGACCGCCGCCGCTACCGGTAGCCCGCGGGGCGGACCGCCTGCGCTCCGGGACAGCGGGCTCCCACCGGGGCCGTCGTCAACCACCACCACCACGCTCGGCGGCGACAGGGCGCCGTCGCGCGCCAGGCTTGCCCAGTCGACCTGTGCCAGGATGGGCGAGTCGTCGTCGCCGCCGCCCAGGGCCCCGAGGAAGCTGGGCCACAGCCGCTGCACCCGCTTGCTGCCCCAGTCGACCGCGAGCCTCTCCGCTAGGGGGCGTCGCGAGACGGCCGCCATGTGCAGCACGCACGGCGCCACCGTCTCGGCCAAGAACATGGCCGCGTCCAGTTGCGCTGGCCGGCGGACGAAGCTGGCGGACAGGGCCGTGTGCGCCATGAAGCCGGCCTGCGGTTCGCGCAAGAAGCCCCCCATGGCCGTGAGACGCACAATCCGGCACAGCTGCGCCTCAGGCACGTCCGCCAGCTCGGCCACGTCCTTGATGGGCAGCCCGTCGTCTTCCTCGAGCGGGAGATAGGCCAGCACCTGGAACTCGCCCAGCCACTGCACACACGCAAGAAGCTGGCTCTACGTGTGAGTCAGCAGTGGCTCGCAGCAGATAAGCACCGCCCTCAGATGGTGGCTCAGATGGTGGTGCTCGAAAGGTGGGGGAAGGGGAGGGGGAGGGGGGAGGGGGGCATGTAGTAGAGATGGGCCGCACCTGGTCCGCAAGCTGTTGGACAAAAGCAGTCGGCTCGAGCTGCAAGAGCAGCGCCTGTACACAGTCCATGGCCGCGCGGATGCCCGTCGTGTCCGACAGCCCGGGCCCGCTGCGCAACGCATCGCGACATTGGTCTGCCAGATGTCGAGCCGCGCTGGCAAGGTCGGCGCCGTGTCTTGAATCCATGCTCGGCGATGAGAAGACCTCCGTGAACGAAGGGATCAGAGGCGCCTAAATATCCGTATGAGCGTATTTGGACCAGCTCCCTCGGTACTCGTCACGCTGCTGTGGCTGCTGCGTGTGATGCACTGTGAGCCTCTTCCACTTCTATACTCCGACACGCGGTGAGCGGGATGCGGCGTCGGGCCTTGGCCCCCCGAGCAGTGAACAGGAGCACCAAGCTTTGCTTTGCATTCGAAAAAGTATATGTAAGACTTGTATGCTAGAGTAGGTACCGAAGCTTGTTGCAGTCCTACGCCCGAGCTAAACAAACCACGCTAGGCACCATGACCGCCCCGCCCAGTACCCTGCTCTCCCTCGTGCAGAAAATCACCAATCTTGGGGACACTTTCCAGACGGCAAATGGTTTCGCCCACCAGGAGACGCGTTCTCGGCTCATCGACGCAGCCGAGAAGCTTGCCATCGCAGCCCGATATCCAGACGAGAACGTCTTCTTCGCTGTGACCAGGACGACGCAAAACGCCTCGATTCGCATTGCCTGCGCTCTCAACATCTTTGTTGTCGTGCCTCTCGCCGACCCACGAGCTGAATTACCCCTAAAAAGCATCAGTGTTGCAGACATCGCCTCTGCTGTCAATGCAGAACCCGTCGTTGTTGCGCGGGTCATGCGCGCTCTCGCCTCGTGTCATATCTTTGCCGAAACTGGCGAGGATACCTATGCGCACAACGACCTCTCGCGTGCCTTCCTGGTCCCCGAGACACTGTCTATGTTTAGTGAAATCTACGACATGGCAGGCAAAGCGGCCTATGCCCTGCCAGAATTCCTCGCCAGAACAAACTACAAGAATCCCGAGGACTACAACAACTCAGCTTTCCACTTAGGCGCTCACACTGACTTGGGCTTCTGGGAGTATTTGGAGGCAGATGAGAAGAAGCTTCAAGCCTTCAATAACGGCATGCGCTCACAGGCTACTGTCAAGGACTTTGACAGCTCTTATCCGTTCGAGGCTGAACTGAATGCTGATCCGGTGGGACAGGACGAAGTGGTTTTAGTCGATGTCGGCGGAGGCCGGGGCCATGCTCTGGAACGCATTAAAAAACGTTTTCCTGACCTGAAAGGGAAGCTTGTGCTCCAGGATCAGGCAGCCGTTATCAAAGACGCGTTAGCTGGCGGTTTGTCATCAGATATTGAAGCTCAAGCTGCATCCTTTTTCGAGCCTAATCCCATAAAGAATGCGCGCGCGTACTTTTTTCGTCGCGTTCTGCATGACTGGTCTGATGGCGTCTGTCAAACCATCCTCCAGAACACGGCTGTCTCTATGGGGTCAGAAAGTCGGGTCCTCATCGCCGAATACGAGGTACCGGCTACAGGTGCAACTGCTAAGCTTACCATGCAAGACATTAATATGATGGGCATTGGTGGTTGCGAGCGTACAGAAAAAATGTGGGCCAAGCTCCTCGATTCTGCAGGTCTGAAGTTGAGCAGGATGTGGCGCACCCTAGGGTCCAACTTTGTCGTGGTTGAAGGACGTTTACCAGAGGCATAGCCTAAAGTTTCTGAGCGCAACAGCTCCCACAGGTCCACCAAAGTAAGATAGTTCAAGTAGACCCAATTTTACGTATAGTTGCATCCACTCTGATGGTGTTTGCTGTAGTCAAGAGTCAAAAGCATCATAAGCATTGTAAGCATCATAAGCATCGTAAGCATGGAAGCATCATAAGCGTCAATAATTCTTACACCATACACCCTCCAAATATGAGTTCTTAGCTGGTACAGATAAGCAGATACAAGCGGGAGGGCGGAGACACGCCACGAACGTAGCCTATCGTAAGCATCGTAAGCGTCGTAAGCATGTGACAAGTAGCCCAGTAACCCTGTCTCATGGATCGCCAGGCCTAGAGAATCTCAGCGAGCGAGTTCCCGATAGTACAATGTAAGAAGTCCAAGACAGGTAGCTAATCTATTAGAGACAGTCCTTCTCTGCTAGTCCACAATCTATGGTACTCAGGCTCAGCGTCCTAAGAACCCAGTATGCCAGATTACAAATAGCCGAGTCAGCATGTAGACTGCTCAGGCGTCAGTCTTACATCACTTTTGCAATTGCGACCTTAAATTCCCTTGCAGTCTAAGACCCTTTATGGACTACGCTCCTAGGATCCTTCAATTCGACTGCATGTACCCAATACAGCTATGGTAGCCTGCATGAACATACAATGCTCGACGGAAACGTCTCATTGGAGACGTCTTACTGCGACCACGTGCTACACCGATTAGTACCAGTCACCACGACGCAGGGTGGACGAATTCATCATAGGTGGCCTCCCAGTGGGTGTAAGACGCCCCGGATGAAAGGCCGCGGCTCCAAGGTATGTCGTAATATCTAACTTGTACTACTTTGACATTGCTCCAGGAAAGGCAGTCCTGGAGATCAAGCTCTTTTTACCTACTCGGTACTATGGACGCAATGATCTGGTGCTTGGGCGTGGACTCACGCGGTCGATGGAGGCAAATGGACGAGGGTCGCACTCCCAGAGGCATCTTGGTATGCTGGACAGCCTAGCCGGACATCAACGATTGGATGAGGGCAAGGGTCTGCAGTCTTATGTGAGTTGTTTGTTTAAAAAGGGTGGTAGCCCTTGAGCGTCTTGCTCAGCTCCTCGAAGTCGAGACTCATCTCTACCTCTGACCCCGCGAGCACCTCGGCGTCTACGGGGAAATCGTCTCCAAGCACGTTAACGACACTTAGAAGTAATGCAAGCTGATGCAGAAGCACATTAACTTTAGGCAAAGCAATAGCGCTGCCTAGGATTATTATGTTGCTATATTGTACCTACTCTAATACTATTAACGTACCTCACAGTCAAGTTAGACACCCAGTCAAGTTAGACACCCAGTCAAGTTAGACACTCTGCCAAGACCCCACTAAACTTTACATGCCTACGGAATACCTCTATAACAACAGCAAATAAGCCCCTCTAATAAACATTAGATATAGACTGCCCTGTTAGCTATTAAATAAGACGTAACACTCTACTTGTAACGACTTAGGCGTTAAGGTATCTAAAAGGAGTCTAACTCTGCTTAAAGGTATATAGGAGTACGCGCAGAGTTAAAATAATAAAATAGTCTTATTCCTATAGGTCTAGTATAAAAGAATAAGGAAAACTTATTCTTCTATAGAAGGAAGGAGGTAACTCTATATACGCTAGTTTAGAGGCCTTTTAAAGACCACCTAGTATCCTTCTAACTCTATCCTTTAATCATTACTATATAGCCCTATAATATTAAAGTAAACCTTAGAGGTAATCCTAAATAGGCTCCTTTTAGGGTCTAATAAGAGTCTATTAGGAATAAGCCTTAAAGCCTAGCCTTTCTTATCCTATAGGGGTAATAGTGTAAGATATACTTATTATATATATAGCATTATAACTGCTTGTAGCCCTTACTAGCCTACCCTCCTTTCTTTACCTTCTTTTTATTACTACGCGCCCTAAACTTCTTTAGAGTAGTTAAGCATAGGCTATCCTTAACTATTATAAGGATCTAAGTAGCTACGATATAAAGCAGCTAGTATTAGAATGCAAAGGTTAGTTCTGTAATAAGTACATCTTGCACTATCACTCCTATAGTACAAGAAAGTAAGGTTTAGAGTGTAACGACTCAGGCGTTAAGGTATCCAAAAGGAGCTTGACTCTGCTCAAAGGTATATGGGAGTACGCGCAGGGTCAAGCAACAGAATAGTCTTATTCCTATAGGTCTAGTACGAAAGGACAAGAAAAACGTGTCCTCTAAGTAGAGGAAGACATGGAGACTCTATATACACCGGTTCGGGGGCCTTTCGGAGGCTACCGAGGATCCTGTCTAACCTCTTCCTTGAATGTCACCACGTGGTCCTATGATATTGAAGTTGACCTGAGAGGCAATCCTGAATAGGCTCCGAATGGGGTCTGATAGGAGTCCATTAGGAATAGGCCTCAAATCCTGCCTTCCCTATACCATGGGGATAACGATGCGAGATGTACTTGTTACATAGAGGCCTATTCCTAACAGACTCTTATTAGACCCTACTAGGAGCCTATTTAGGATTGCCTCTAGGGCTAGCTTTAATATTATAGGACTACGTAGTAACTTTTAAAGAAGAGGTTAGAGGGATCCTAGGCAGCCTCTAAAAGGCCACTAAATAGGTGTATATAGAGTCTCCTTTTCTCCCTCTACTAGAAGGATAAGTTTTTCTTGTTCTTTGTACTAGACCTGTAGGAATAAGACTATTCTGTTAGTTTGACCCTGCGCGTACTCCCATATACCTTTGAGCAGATTCAGACCCCTTTCGGATACCTTAACGCCTGAGTCGTTACATCTATGTAGATAGCCTCTGAGGTTTAAGCTCATGTATTCGTTACAGTAGTTTTAGTAGGGTCTTGGCAGAGCTGCGCCGACTACCCGTGAGGTACGTTAATTTCAAGCCTCTTTAGTATTGTTAATACAGGGTGGGACCATTCGGCTACTACTAGTACACTCTAGTACCAAGTATGGCCGCGAAACGCCCGTTCCTGTGAAGCGCCCACTGGGGCCCACCAACAGCAGCACAACTTGAGGTTGTGGAGCCTTAGACAAAAGCTGGTACTGTGCAATCTCCTACTAGAGGGATCTATAGAGCTACGAACTTAGGGTTACAGGTAAGATCTTGATCACCTCACCGTTAAGCATGCCCTGGAAGTCGCGTTCACAGGGAAGTTGTTGTTGAGCTGGGCGTTCGCGTCGAAGCTAGTGATAGTCTCAGTGCGGTGTTTATCGGAGCCACCAGTTGAGAAGATAGAAGCATTCCAGACGCCATAGTCGGCCCGAGGAATGATAGTCGCAGTGGCAGCGGCGGCCATGGTGACGACAGTGGCACTTGTGAAATGCATGCTGATAGCTTTGGGAAGGCATTGGATGCTGGTAACGAGTCACTCGTATTCAACGTCAATGATGGCTTAAGAGAAATCGGAGGCTCAGGTAGGAGAGTTGTTATTGTTGGATGATCTTTATGGGAGTGTAGACTTTCACAACGTAGGATGGACTTTGAGTGTCACAGCGTTACGAGCACGGCCAAACTCGCCTCCCAGCATCACGCTTGGCCGCATACCAGTAACGATAGTGCGAAAATTCGGACCTCCCGGAAATCTCGGAGTTTGAATTCTGATGACCGATTGTATTTAATGTTCGGAGCAACTTTCTTCATCAACAACACTATCTTTTGGATGCGCTGGAGTGTAGCAACACGTGAATAACTGCAGTAGAGTAGGTGTGTAAAGTGCAAACGGGGCTGGACGCTGCAAATGGAACCATCGACAATAGAACCATCGAAACTTCGCATGGACCTTAGGGTACCTAGACTTCACAATGCAGTTTGGTCCACAGAGTCAATTCTTTACTTTCTGCTGGAGTAAATGTGCCTGAAAACAACACATCGCTTCAATTCCATAGTTAGAGTACCTAACAAGTTCGTTAGTCTAACAAAGAACTTAAGCATCCATAATTTTGCTACAATTCGCGCATGCCGTCTTCCAAAGGAGTGTCCTCGGAGCAAAACTCGCAGCCATCAACGTAAAACGACAACTTTGATTTGTTACCTCGGCCCTATGCCGGTACCCAAGTAAGCTTACTCCGAAGCCCGGAGGGAACCACTAGCATGACCGGTGGCACCTTCTACAGAAGTATAAAACAAAAGAACAATTTAAATTTCTTCGTTCCTCCATTCCTTCTACTCTTTCGATCTGTCTGAACACTTCCCTTCTCTATCTACAATGGCGCCTCTACATTACATACCCACCTCACCTTACCTTGTTACATTCCAAATCCCACTCCTCTACCTCCTCAACATTGTCGCGCTGGCTATAGAGCCAAAATACCAGATCTCTCGCGTGGCGTTTAGTCTGCCAATTCTTATTGTGCTAGTATTACAGTCGCTGTCGCGGGAGTGGGATGGAAATTGGGGTATACATTACATGATTAATTGCGCGGCTTTAATGCTAGTCTTTCAATATGTAGATTGGGTTTTGCTGGCAAGTCCAGATATTGAGGGTTGGCGGAGAGTTGGCGCAGATAGTGGTCTGAAAGAAAATAGTAAAGTAAGAGATGGTGCAGCAAGAGAGGATGCGAGGGTGAATGGTCAGGCGAAGCAAAGTGAGGAATTTACTGCTGCTGTTCCCAAAGGCTTCCAAAGGAGAGTTTGGTGGGGATTGCAGCTCACATTTGCGTCAACTCGGTATGTGGGTTGGTCGTGTCAGGTGATGAATGTACCTGTGATGAAAGTTCACTCTACATACCCACGGATGTAGGTCTTGTCTGGTTCTATGCAGGCAACCGGCTCCATTATTTACAATGCTTCTAGGGTTTTCCTCGCTTGTAGAAATCTCCGTATGGCGATTTTGTACCTGCTCAGGGATGCTGTAGCCTCGTATATCGCATCCTCTCCGCACGGATCATGGGAGGATGTCAAACACCAGAAAAGCGTTGTTGGCTTTTCTGGCTATCCTTTGGCACATCGGATGTATTTTGCATGGGTTCATATCCTGCTCATCTGTCTAGGCCTTGAGTTTATAAGTAGTGCGTTCAGCATAGTGTGTGTGACGTCAGGTCTTTCGAACCCCAGCGATTGTCCCCCTCTGTTTGGAAATTTTAGGCATCTCTTCAGCTTGAGAAAGGCTTGGTCGTGAGTTTCAGATAGCCCCAGTAGACCAGTTCGAATGAGAGCAACTAATGAC
The DNA here is from genome assembly GCA_010093695.1 of Plenodomus tracheiphilus IPT5. Taxonomy (NCBI): domain Eukaryota; kingdom Fungi; phylum Ascomycota; class Dothideomycetes; order Pleosporales; family Leptosphaeriaceae; genus Plenodomus; species Plenodomus tracheiphilus. The sequence goes on from MU006362.1 coordinate 79,009, forward strand.
CAAAACAGGGTAGTGTGGCATCAGCAGTGCCGTCGGATATCATCATCACCAGGTATCTGGCTCGCGCGCGATGTCCTACATCTCCACAAAGGGTCATTTGCCTCTAAATACCTACAGCTCTTTGTTGGGTTTAGTATCTCAGCCATTGTGCACGGTTGTGGATCAATGTTAACCCACGGCTCATTTAACGATGATGCATCCTTTGTTTGCTTTATGTTACAGGCTGTTATTATTATAGTTGAAGACCATGTCATCCACTTTGGGAAGAGACTGGGACTGAAGGACTCTTGGTTTTGGCGATTGCTAGGCTTTGTGTGGACTGTTTCTGTACTTGGAGCTACTATGGAAAAGTGGGTAGGGCTGGTGATCGAGCACGGGATGTGGATTTCTCCTCGTCAAATGGACTGGTTCAAGATTGGACCGCAGGTGTGAGGTCAAAAGAATTCCAACGATGTGAAAAGGCCCTACATGAAGGGTGAAAACGTGTGTAGGGTTAGAATTTTTTCCTGATTTTTGTTCAAATAAGGATAGCTCGCGGCAGCCTGCTGAACCACACCGAGGGAACTGCCTCTCTTTCGGCCATCGTGAACGATGGGTGTTACGACTCCGAGAATCATGGATGGCCAGTACGGTGAGCAAGAGTCGTGTATGATGATACGGATGCACGCCGCTTCTTGCGTCAGGCTAAGCACGAGTCGAAGCGCTCTAGATAGTGTTGGTCCATCTGCGCGCGTTCTTGATCGCTCGGTCGTCGCAGGGCTGACAGCAAACAGATTTTGTCCAGCCTTCACCAGAAAGGTGCTGGCAAAGTGGGAACCAGGAGTAGAGGATTTAACATGGATATCAACGTTGCGGATGAGCCCGCCTACATGTACACCGTCCTCTGTTACTTCCTCAGCCAAACGGCCAAAGAAGCCACGATTTTAGCTGCACTGCTAGCAAGAGGTTCCATGTCCAATGTGTAGTTTGCATAAAACGTCTGCAACAGTTCATGGACGAAGCCCTCTTCCACATGATCGCTTGGATATTTTCGTATAATGTCATGGTGATCATGGTTAGGGTTAGGGTTAGGGTTAGGGTTAGGGTTAGGGTTAGGGTTAGGGTTAGGGTTAGGGTTAGGGTTAGGGTTAGGGTTAGGGTTAGGGTTA